>JBBPPA010000446.1:0-22355 GCA_038091735.1 Leccinum pellstonianum | reverse complement strand
GAATCACGTTTTGTCGCCCTCGTCAGCACGTGTAAGTCTTGTATGGATAAATGCGCCGCCCTTCCTAAGGATCGTTGTCAGCAATAAAGCTGTGGCAGACGGAGCAGTCTCGTTCTTCATCGACAATCTCGTGTCGTCTCGGGCTGCAAGATTCACATACGGAACTCACTGCAATGCGATCTACAACCAACACGATCCTGAGCACGTTGCAAGGAAAGACTATGCATTCGAAGGCGTGACTGGTTCTCTGGAGGTGCCTTACGCCTTTGAGTCTATTCTCAAAAAGGTCAGCAATCTTTCCAATGGTGATTCGTTCATTCATTGATAGATCGCGTGCGCACACAAAGGGTACTGAGGTGTCGGAAGAGAAAGAGTTCAAGAAAGATTTCATTTTCGAAGAATTTGACCTCTCCCGTTGCGGTAACATCCATGTAGACATTATAGCCTACAGAGGCATGCTGTCGGATCCTAGCTGGGTGGACGCAGAACCCGGTGAGTTTGTAGCACTTTCACCTATGGCTCGTTGCCGCTGCTAACCCTTTTGTTCATTGAAGACGCTTTCACGACCTTGTGCTCCGTACGCGCGGACACATCGAAACTCGCGGGAAGCATGCACCCCCACCAACTACCCGGCGGCGCGGGGACTTACTATTCCATCCTGTTTTACGTCGTGTTACTCTTTGGCCTGACGGAACTCAAGGCGCAGATCAGCTGGATCGACAAGGTATTTCTTTTGCATGGATCTGTCAATACCGCTCATGCCCTGAACTTTTACTCGCTTTAGGGTGTCGAAGTCAGGTGAGTGGAGATGTAATTACGTACAAAGTCGTTGCTCACCCTTTACTTGCTTGACACTTTCAGGAGCCCAGCGTCAGTGGTGTACGAGGACACTATGGATTTGAAGCGACCGTGATGCGATGTTGTACTAGGGAGTTGAGAAGACTGTGTTGGATAGTTTCTTGATGTATCTAGCTTCTTTCTCCAGTTTCCGGTAAAGTCTATCTATAGGTCTAGATGCGAACCTTCAGGGACAATGAGAATCCTTCTAGTCCGCTTGTAGAGGTTCATTTAGATGGTTGGACCTATAAGTTGTCTTATTAATCTTACAGCACTCGAATCATACCTAGTGGGGCGACTCTCTCTTTCGAGTAGAGTCTACAGGCTGGGATGGGATACACCGGCAATTCGGGTGGTGGAAGTGCGGACTGGCGGGAAAACATGATCTTGAATAGCCAGAATGTACGCGAGGAAGTTGAAGCGCAGATGGTTTTCTAGACGGATTTACAACAATTGCCGTCTAATCCTGAGCAGGGTTTCTTGATCCTCGGTAAACGATGCATCAGTGATCCGAGTCAGATCGGAGGCTTGGCAGTCCATTCTTGACCAACCAAACAAAAGGGATATACATATCTCGACAACCAAGCCACATTGGAGACAGGAGATCAACACGTCGACTAGTAACTACAGCGGGGTGTCAGTGATCGTAAATAAATCAACGAGATTTAGGTGCATGAGGAAAGAGCATAGGGTGCCAGTGCGGTAACGATAGCTCTTGTTAATCACACTTCAGGATGATTCAAGATAACCTTCTACAAACAAGGCAATCGATAAAAAGTCCAGGGGAACGAGACAGAAAACGGAACTTACTCCGCGAGATTTCCGTACAGACGATGACAGGAAAATCCGTCTGGAGAGTGGAATCTCCAGTTCTTTCATCTCCTCGGCTGTCATCTGTAACTGCATGTTGATCTTCTCGAAATCTTCCTGCAGCATCTTGACCAGAGCTGGATCATTTTGAAGGTTAGCCTCGTCTGCGAGCTCCTCGAGGGTCTTCTTCTGGTCTACCAGATTTCGCCGCAAGCGGGAGTATATAAACTTGGCTGCCTCTGTCTCGTTGAACCGCTTTTGCTGACTGATAAGGTGTTCTTGAAGGAGCAGTTCATCTCCATCATTTCCCATAGCCAAAATATCTTGCACGATGACCCATGCAGAAGCGGGTGTATTGTGGAATCGTTCACAAACAGCCCCTTCATCTAATAGTTCCTTCCAAAAGTCTGTTCTGAGCTCTTTCTCCCTCTCTCGAGCCGCGTTTTGGTCCCTTGCAGTGTCCCACGCGGTGGTGACTATATGCGTGCGACGTAGAGCCATGGAGCCACAGATCCGACCAAACATCTGAAGATTCCTGAAAACAGATCTAGACATGTACTTGTCCGTGATGCGGTGGCAGTAGATTATCCCGCAGACTTTGAGGGCGGTGCCATCCGACCTCCTTTGCAGGCGTTAGAGGAGGATCGGATAACATATAGGTAACGTACCTCTGCGTGAGCAAATCGGAAAATACCCTTAAGACCTCGATATCTGACCGATAGGTGTCGTCGAATCCAGGTGTGTCCACCAATACAATGCGGAGGCCATTGCGATAGATGGGGTATGGGGTGAAGCTCCCAGTTTCGGTCCTTAGCTTACGCTCATAGCGCATCTCTCCGTACCCTCCGAGGTGGTTGATGAGCTGGCCATCTCTGACATTAGAATTCGATGTCTAAGAAATCACGGACCACTCACATTACTCTTTCCAGAACCCGTTGGGCCCATAACACTGGCGCACAACTGCTTCAGTACAACAATGATGATCCTGAAAGGATGCGCACATAATGATAAAATCATTTGGATCTACCTGGAAGCGCCTGACATGTTTCACAGTTTTGCTGACGGCGAATGTGTTCCGGTGGCGGATAGGGAATGGGGCCACTGTCTTCACAGATTTGCCGACGGAAAACGTGATCTGGTGGCGAATAGAGAGTGGCACTGTCTTCACAGATTTGCTGACAGCGAATGTGATCCGGTGGCGAATAGAGAGTGGGTTCACTGTAGTGGAATTTCTTCTTGAGCTTTTCAGGGTAGATTTGGTGAGAAGAAACTAACACGAGTTACCCACTGGTGAAGCAGCATCACTGGTCGGCGAAATGAACAGGTCGCGGAGAGGTCCAGATGGGGGGCAACCTCTCATGAACTGTTCTAGGGATGTGATTAGCTCATCCGCTGCTGGTCTGTCCTGTGGCGATGACCAGCAATACTGAATGAAGTCTCAGAGGGAGTCATCCGTCTTTAGGGATTCTGGTCTACCTGGATTCTACCCCCTTGTCAAGAGACAGATGACAGCCACTTCTGCGCGAACTTCCGACCACGGCTGCTTCCCAGATAACACCTGCAAGAAGGTTAGAATGTTTCTACCATTCATATTCAAGTTTACGAGACATCCCTGCAGAGCCATGCATCCAAAGGAATAAATATCACACTTCGTCGATAGATGGAATGTCTCTTCGGGATCAAGTAGCTCAGGGGCGACCCAGCGTAAGGCTCCCGGTCGTGCAGCGGACATTTGGAGATATGCCAGTGCATCGGGACTATTCCCCACCAGGGAAGCGTATCCAAAATCGGTTAAACGCGCGGTGTAGTCAGCATCGAGGAGTATGTTATTCTGCTTTGCGTTCAGAAGGGAAGGATATTGAAAATGGATTCCGTTGCACGCACGGGATACAAGTCGCCGTGAACAATTGGCAAAGAATGCACTGTTTTTGTGTTATTTATCAACTGAGCAAATTGGGTTAGCGGCTCACGGTAATGCAACCCTCTTGCGACGTCGAGCAGCTTTCACATTATAAGAGATGAGAGGGTAAGTACGTGCTGATTAAACGCACAATTTTGAGTCTGTGCATATTTCAAGCTTGTCGTTATGTGTCTCCAAGAATTTGTGGAGAGATTCATTGGGCATCCACAATGATACCATTGAGATTGCGTTACACATGCCAAAGCCGTATGCAATGCCGAGGAATGGGACAATGTTGTCATGGCCTACCCTCTTCCAAATTCCAAGCTCTCTTCGCAACATCTAGAGGGTGATTTAGATCATACTCGTTGACCATTAAGAGAAGGGCTACATTGGCTGGTCGATCTCCTGTATTTTTGTCCGAGCTCAATCGCAATGCCTTCACTGCAACCTGAAGGAATGAGAAATCAATATTAGGGAGCGTGAGTTGTAAACTATGCTCATACCTCCTGTGGTTTCGAACCGCCCTTGTACCGACATCTGTATACATCACCAAAAGCTCCTCCAGCGACATATCCATCTTTGATTTTGACGAGCTTTCGCGTGAGATCTGGCGGGGGTGGACACTCGGCACTAACATGAATCGAGGATTTATCAATTACTGTCTTTCATCGCAAGCGGACCGGGGAAAGACGTACTCGAGAAAGGAGGATACATGCTATCGTTTCGATGTTAGTTCACTATATCTTCGGAATGAGTCAGGATTGCTACCTGATGTGGCCGGGGATTACCCTGCTGAGGGGCGCCGTTTGACATACCGGTGAAGTTGATAGGTGTCGATTGAGTGTTTGCGGTGGGGCAGAGGGAGCGATATAAGTGCGTCATACTATGTCCCATGGTCCGCCCATATAAACTTGCGGCTTGCCATGCGCATGAAGCATGCCTTGGAGCGCCATCAAGATGATCATCGATTGTTCATATTGCGACGAAGAAGTTGGCTGTAGCGAGGCACGAGCGGAGCCACAATTACAACCGTGTTCAACATGGTGTTCATTACACAACGCATTTCAGTGGATTCACAACTTTGCCGCTGATGATGATGATCTTTACAAGGGGACGAGGCATCTATGGATAGAAGGGGACTAGGTGTTGGAGAGGGCGACAGAAAGCGATGGATTCCAAGAGCATTCACCTACTGTTGCTGGGACAACTTTGACAGCATGACATCGCCGCAGCCTGGTCAAGTCCAAGTCAAAACGTTCTCACCATGCGGCTGTACATATCATCGTACACCATCATACCCTACAGGACTGGCAACATTCCGTCAGTGCCATGCGCCAGTTCTACATCGCTACTAAGATTGCTTGGCCCCTGGTGCCCGGCCTTGTGCCCTCCCCTCTCTTCTCTTCCCTCATCCTACTCTCAGGGTACATATTATAGGAAAGGTTAATTTCGGACCGCAGCGCGGGTCCACTCGAGCAAAGGCAAGTTGTAATCCGATGCGTACGTCGGCCACAGTACTGGGGGGGAAGTGCAGACTGGGGGGAATACCATCTTGAAAAGGCAGAGCAAACATGGAATTTGGAAGATGAAATGCTTTTCCCTAGAATTTCATTGACTAGTAGGTCATGAAGCTTGAAGTCCAGAGCCGTAGTAATCCAGGGCTGGCCCGTTCTCGAATTGCAGACCTGTTCACGTTGAACGTTGTTCGGTGGGGGACAAAGAGTTGAGCCACGGCAGTTGAACGCCTTCTTGAGTGCTTCAGCGTAAATTCATTGATAAGGGACCATTGCGATGCAAGAAGAGGGCCTCTGGACTCGTTGCTCTAGTTTTACAACTCCATGGAACTTAGTAGTACTTCTCAACGCGCGCTAAATAACTAGTAACCACGCATCATCACATCTACCACTCCATTTCACCCTTTTCCTAGGTCTGGCCTCCGCACTTTGTTCGTACTCCCATGGCTCACATCAGTGAATCAGAGTGACTCGTTGATGGAGCAAACAGCTCGCAGAGAGGTCTAGACGAAGGGCAACCTCTGATGAGTTGCTCTATTGAAGTGGTTAGCATATCTGCTGTGGGTCTGTCCCGCGGTGATGTCCAGCAATGCTGAATGAAATCCCAGTGGGAGTCATCCATCGTTTGGGACACTGGTCTACCTGGTGTTTGTTCTCTAAACAAGTGAAGGATGACAGCCACATCTTCACGAAGTTCCGACCACGGCTGCTTCCCAGATATCACCTAGAAGAAGGTTAGAATGTTTCAACTATCCATATTTATGAGACATACCTGCAGAGTAATACACCCAAATGAATAAATATCACACTCTGTTGACAGACAGAATGCCCCTTCGGAATAAACTAGTTCAGGGGGAATCCAGCGTAAGGCTCTCGGTCGTGCAGTGGACCTTTGGAGGCATTCCAGTGCTTCGGGGATATTCCCCACCAGGGAAGCATACCCAAAATCTGTCAAACGCGCATTGTAGTCTGCATCGAGGAATATATTGTTCTGCATTGCATTCAGGAGGGAAGGATATTGAAAATGGATTTCGTTGCACGCACGGGGTTGAGGTCGCCGTGAACAATTGGCAAAGAATGCACTATTTTGTGTTATCTGTCAATTGAGCGAGCCTGAGTGGGATCAGCGGCTCACGATAATGCAAGCCTCTTGCAACGTCGAGCAGCTTTCACATTATAAGAAATTAGAGGGTAAGTCAGCAGTACAAGTTGATCAAACGCACAATTTGGAGTCTGTGCATCATTTCAAGCTCGCCGTTATGTGTCTCAAAGAAATCGTCGAGAGATCTGTTGGGCATCCACAATGACACCAGTGACATTGCACCTTGCATGCCAAAGCCGTATGTAACGCCAAGGAATGGGACAATGTTGACATGGCTTAGCCTCTTCCAAATTCCAAGCTCTCTTCGTAATATCTAGAGGGTGATTGAATTAAATCAAACTCGTCAGTTGTAAGGGAAACGGATACCTTAGAACATCTATCTGAGATAGTACCGTCGTCTAACGTGAATTTGAATCCAAACGACTTGACCGCAACCTGAAAAAATAAATACTAAGTAGAGTGAGACACTATGCCCATACCTCCTGTATTTTTGAGCCATCATGATACCGACATCTGTGTACATTGGCAAAAGTTCCTCCAACGACATATTGATTCTCGACTCTGACGAGTTTGTTCGTGAGGTCAGATGGGGATGGACGCTCAACATCAATCGGGACCACTGCAGTCGGAGTTCCTCTTGAGCTCTCCAGGGTGAATTCATCGAGAAGGGACCACAATGACTCACCCATTGATGGACCAAACACGTCACGGAGAGGCCTAGACGGTTGGCAATGTCTTGTGAACCGCTCTAGGAACATTATTAACTTGTGCGCTGCAGGTCTGTTTGTCCAACAATGCTGAATGAATGCCCAGAGAAAGTCATGCATCACTAGAGATTCTGGTCTGCCTGGAGTCTTCCCCTCTGACAAGCGAACGACGACGGCTATGTCCCTACGAATTTCCGGCCATGGTTGCTTCCCAGATAAAACCTGCAAGGAAGTTAGAGTGCTTCTACAGTTCATATTTATGAGACGTCCCTGCAGAGCAATACACCCAAATGAATATATATCACATTCTGTTGACAGAGGGAATGTCGTTTCAGGATCAACTAGCTCAGGGGCGACCCAGCGCAAGGCTCCCGGTCGCGCAGTGGACCTCTGGAGGTATGCCAGTGATTCAGGACAATTTTCCACTAGGGAAGCATATCCAAAGTCGATTAAGCGGGCAGTGTAGTCTGCATCGAGGAGTATATTATTCTGCTTTAAGTTCAGGAGGGGAAGATACTGATGATGGATTCCATTGCACGTACAGGGTACAGGTCTCCGTGAACAATCCGACAAGAATGCACTGTGCATTGCGTCATTTTAGCTGCGTAAATATGATTCGGAGACTTACAGTAATGCAGCCCTCTTGCAACATCGAGCAGCTTTCATATTATAAGAAGTTAGAGGATAAGTCAGTAATACATATTCATTGAACGCACAATTTGAAGTCTGTGTGTCGTGTCCAGCTTGTCGTTATGCATTTCCAAGAATTTGCGAAGACATTCGTTGGGCATCCACAATGATACTAGCGACATTGCACCGCTCCTGCCCAAGCCATACGCAATACCAATGAATGGGACGATATTTTTATGGCTTAGCCTCCTCCAAATTCCGAGCTCTCTTCGCAGCATCTAGAAGACGGGTTTACATCATACTCGTTGATCGTAAAGAAAAGGGTTACTTTGTCTGACTTGTCTGTCGTGTCTTCGTCTAAGCTGAATCGCAACACCTTTACTGCAACCTGAGGGAAAGAAAAATATCGGGGAGTGTGAGTCGTTACATAACTATGCACATACTTCTTGCCAGTGCGGTTTTGAACTGTCGTTGTACCGACATCTATAGATGTCACCAAAAGCGCCTCCTGCGACATGCCGATCGTTGTCTCTCTGTATTTTGTGCGAGACATCTGGTGGAGGTGGAAAATCGGCACTAACAGTAATCAAGGATTTACCAGAATATCGTAAAAGGACCCGGGAAAGACATACTCGAGGTCAGAGGCTACATGCTATCGTTTCGACATTAATTAGTTCTCTATACTTGGAATGAGCCAGGAGTGCTACCTGATGTGGCCAGGGATTATCCTGCTGAAATAACTGAGGGGCGCTGTTTGACATAACGGTGCTTGATAGGTGTCACCGAGTGTTTGCGGCGGGGCAGTGCCGCAGAAGGAGAGATGGGCCACAAGTGCAGCATATGTCCCACGGACCAGGGCCACGGTTCACCCATGTTGGCCCTATTAACCCTTGCCCTACCCCAAGCGCATGAAGCACGTTCAATCAGAGCGCAATTCAGACCGAAATCTCATAGTCGATTTTTCATAATGCGATGATCATGCCACAATGAAGACATTTGGGACTGGCACTGTCACAAGCGAGGCACCTGTACAATGTTTTTGGACAGTCATAAGCGACAGCCACCGCCTCTGAATCTGCTCTTCCACCACGTCGCTTGTGGCGGCTTGTCCGCCTTGCAGCGCTCGTCCGAGCCCGTTTCAGCGCACCCACCCGCCACATCTCGCCTCCGTCTCCCATTCCGCCTCCTCGCAGCTCACTAACATACCCGGCAGCTCGGGCTCCCATCCCGGACCTCCGGGAGAGCGCACTACTTAAACCACTAGCCTAACGCCGAATTCGGAACGATCTCCACTGCAGGAGCACCCATAGGCGATAATTGAAAAATACAGACTATCGTGTTATTACGACCAGCGTGGCACTCCTCGTTGCTTTTGGCGCGGAGGCACTGCAGGATTGGCACATCGTCGAGCAAGCCGAGGACGAGCAATGGGTCAAGTTCGAGTGGTGCGTGTCCTGTCCTGGCCGTCCATAACAATCCGATTGTGCGGCGTACCAGACATGCGGTCACAGGTAGAAGAGGCTCTGCGAAAGTACCTGGGGGCTTCCCACATCGACGACGACGACCTCCGCTGGGCAAATCGGCCGTCGGCGATCTGGCGGACTTCATCCGAACGGGCCACAGCAAAAAGTAGATCCGGCACGCAACCACGTCGTCTCCGGTTCAACCGAGGGACTGGCGAGCCTGCACTGCTGCATGTTGAACAATCTGGTTTCGGAGGCGCTTTCGAAGATGCCTCTACTTCCTCCTGAACATTTTGTCCAAAATGAAGAGCAGCTGCCGCGTGAGCAGGGCGTTGACGTGGGAGGGGGAACAATTGATCTGAGTCTGTATTCCATGAAGTTGTCTCTGGCATCGTTTGAGGACATTGTACCAGCCGAATGCGAGTCGCGTTGTGCTGAGATGGCAATGGTAGCACCTAATCCAACGATCGCTCAGCTCGCTTGCAAGGATTCGTGGACGTTCGTAGAGAAATTGGAAGGTTCAAAGCATTATTATGCGGCCGTTCGAGAAAGTTAGTCGCGCATTACACGTACGGAGGTACCTTCAAGTATGTAGTAGCCCCAAAGTGTTCGCATACGCATACAACATGCCTTCCCGAGAACCGTACCGTGGTCTCTTTCGCAAACTAGTCCTCGCTTTCGACGTTGGTACCACATACAGTGGCATCTCATACTGCATACTTGATCCTGGCGAGGTTCCAAAAATTCTCGGTGTTTCGAGGTGAGCATATATCTGGAGATACGGGTGGCACCTACATGTCGTCTATCAGGTATCCCGCCCAGGAACACACCGGAGGTGACAACAAGATACCCTCCGTCTTGTACTACGACCGTCAAGGTGTCGTCAAGGCTGTCGGTGCCGAAACCCTACAACAGCAAATCGTCGAACAAGCAGAAGAAGAAAATTGGATCAAGCTCGAATGGTAGGCTCAAAGTAGAGACGATGTCCTTTCTTTGCTTATTGTGATGATACAGGTGGAAACTTCACTTGCGAGCCAAGCATTTATCATCGTCACATATCAAAGACGAAGATATACCGCCCCTTCCCCGGGGTATAAGCGCAGTCCAGGTTCTCGGCGATTTCATGCGCTATCTCTTTACCTGCACTCGCAAGTATATGACCGAATCTTATGCTGGCGGCGCTTCCATGTGGAAGTCCTTGGAGAACAACATCGAATTTATTCTCACACATCCGAATGGATGGGAAGGACTGCAACAGCAACAGGTCCGCCTCGCTGCTGAGATCGCAGGGTTGGTACCTCGCGGAGACGAGTATGCGATTCGCATTCATCTACTGACGGAGGAAGAAGCAATTCTTAATTTTTGCGTCGACTACGTGCTGACTTCGGACTGGCTCTCCAACCTCCCTGTCATCAGCTCTGACAATCATGAGGAGGAAGCCGAGGAAGAGTCAGATAATCAAGGGGTCGTGATTATCGACGCTGGGGTTGATGCTATCGACCTGAGCGCCTACTCTGTCAAGTTGTCTCCTTCAAGGGAGTTCAGGGCGATTACACCTGCGGAATGTCATATCTTCCTTTTCAACGAAATCGAGTTTCTGCTCTGACACCGACCACCCCATAGCTTGTCTTCAAGGATCTGTTTTAGTCACGCAGAGAGCACACTCATTCCTTAAGGGTACGTACTGCTTGTTGTTTCGACGCCTCTGATAACATTGCGTTCCGCCACAGCCAAACTTGCCAACTCCCGATATGGAACACCTGACATGGTCCAGCACATGAAGGAGATTTTCGATAAGACTACGAGACTGAGGTTCCGTGATGCTGGAGATCCGCAATACATCAAGTTTGGCACTGTCCGTGATGAAGAACCTCGGTATGACATTCGCTCTGGTCAGCTGAAATTGGCGGGGTAAGTCTTTCATTACAGCGAACGCGAACCAATGATCTTCGAACCCTCATGCAGAGAAGTCGTTGCCAAATTCTTTGAGCCGTCTGTGGAGGCAATCGCTGAAGCTTTCGAAAAACAGCGACAAGCAGCAATGCGATTAAAGCCTGGAATCCAAATCAAGGTGAGCTTGTCTTTGACATTGCCCGCATGTTCGTGCATTGACGAATCCCCGTAGTTCGCATTCCTAGTCGGAGGTTTCGCTGCCAGCGATTTCTTGTATCGAAGTCTTCAACAGCATCCGGCGTTTTCAGAAGTCCACTTGTGCAGACCTTCGAGCCTCGTGTATGCGTCACGGAAACGTTCTGATAATTGAGTCCTACTCACGCCTTTTCAGCAACAAGGCCGTCGCAGATGGCGCCGTGTCGTCTTACATCCACTCGTCGCGTGACACCGGCGATTCGGGTGAGAGGTGTGGACAATGACGATCGTAAATGGCCAGATTTCACGTATCGGAGGAAAGTGAAGTACACATAGTTGGGGGTTTTTTTTTGAGAAATTTACAATCATGACCGCGTAATTCTGAGTTGGGTTTTTCGACTTTTCGGCAAATGATGAGCTAGTCAGTGTGCATATCAAGAGTCTTGGGGTCCTTGGTGTTCATTTATGATCTTTGGAGCCAGACAAGGATACATCTATCTGTTTTCAATAATCGAGCCACATTAGAACCAGAATGATATCAACACGCCGTCGGACTACAGTGATGGTGCCGGTGATCACCAATATATAAACCAAATTTGGCATGTATGAAAACATGGGGTGTATACAGTCTGCAATGACAGCGCCTAGTCTCAAGTTACCATGATATAGGCTAGGAGACCTCTTGTTAATCAAACTTGACGGCTTGCTATAAACGAGGTATTCGAAAAGAACTCCATGGAAGCGAGGCGGCAAACCGAAGTTACTGTACGGGAATTTCGTCCAAACAACCACAGGAGAATCCGTCTGGCATCTCCTCGAATGTCTTCTATAACTGCGCGTTAATTCTCTCATATTCTGCCTGCAAACTCTTGGCCAAAGCTGGATCGTTCTGAACCTTCGCATCGTCTGCCAGTTCCTTCCTCTTCCCCGCAAGTTTCTGGCTGCGGGAGTATAAAACCTCCGTCTCGTTAGAACGTTTGCCTTGTTCCACGTTGCATTGCTTACGGAATGCTTCGATATGAGCATGCAAGGTCCCTCTCACGCTCACGCGATTGTCGGTGACGGGTTGAAAGTATAGGATCCCCAAGTCGACCTTGCCAGTAGGTCCATCATATCTTGGCACACGTCACGAAATTGTTGAGAATGGTTTTTCAAATGACGAACAATAACGTACCTATTTTCTATCCATTTCGCTATCTGAATATCACATCATCGCGAAGATCGATGCTGTCGAGTCCCGGTGTATCGACAAAAACCAGACGTCGACCATCGCATTCTACTTCGTAAGGGATGACGGTACGCATATCAGCCTTCAAGGAGGTCGAGCCACCTTCTGTCTGCAGAATTTTGAATCAATGCATCTATGAACTGAAGGGTCAAAATAGCCTATGGAAACGGGAACGAGCGAAGAAGTCTGCAGCTTACGCTCGTCTTCCCTGATCCCGTAGATTCTGTAACGCTTTCGAAGGAGGCATTGGTCAGTACGTCGGACGAACAGGTAAAATGCCAGTGCATGTCTGCGGGTCAAAGAGTGTTGAAGGAAGGGGCGTCAGCCAAGGACAGATGATCGCCACAAGTATGAACTTGGCCAGTGAGTGGAAGTTAAAGGCAAGTGCCTTCTTTGCACCTCGAGACAAGTCGCTCATGTTTCTGAAGTAAAATGTAAATACCACTCTAAAAAATCGAGCCCCATCTGAGACAAAATAAGATCGACGATGTGATATATATGAGTAGGGCATAGGGCGTAGTGTGTCGTCCAAAAGTAAGTACACAGGGCATGGGCCACTGAGCTTCCTATGATGAATCGAACGTGAGAGCTCTCTATAAAAACGAGCGAGGCATTCAATAAGAAATCCATGGATGTGAGCCGGATGAGCAAACATACTCCGCGAGATTTTCCTTTGAACAAGAGGGCAAACCACCTAAGGAAGGGAATCTTCATCTCTTTCATCTCCTCAAATGTCTTCTGAAACTGCTCGTTAATTTTCTCATATTCCTCTTGCAGACTCTTGGCCAGAGCTGGGTCGTTTTGATTCCTTGCTTCGTCCGCGAGCTCCTTGAGGGT
This sequence comes from Leccinum pellstonianum, assembly GCA_038091735.1. Lineage (NCBI taxonomy): Eukaryota > Fungi > Basidiomycota > Agaricomycetes > Boletales > Boletaceae > Leccinum > Leccinum pellstonianum. Next base: position 9,236 of record JBBPPA010000446.1, on the reverse strand, counting down.
CTTCCTCTGGTCTTCCAGGAGTTTCTGGAAGCGGGAGTGTACAAGCTTGCCTGCCTCCGTCTCGTTAAGACCTTTGCCTTGTTCCATAATTTCTTCTTGAAGAAGCAACTGGTCACCGTCTTTCCCCAGAGCTAGCAAATCTTCCATGATGACCTGTGCAGAAGCAGGTGTATTATCGAACCGACTGACAACGGCGCCTTCATGTATGAGTGGTTTCCAGAAATCATCCATGAGCTCCTTCTCTCTTCGTTCGGCAGCTACCTGGTCCCTTGTCGTGTCCCACATGGTAGTGACTATACGCGCGCGATGTAGTGCCATGGAGCCACAAATCCGAACAAACATCTGAAAGTTTTTGTAAACAGAACCAAACATCTGCTTGTCGGTGATGCGGTGGAAGTAGATCATTCCGGAGACTTTGAGGGTGGTGCCATCCGGATTCCTTTGCAGGCGTTAAAAAGGATCGAAGAATATGTAGATAACGTACCTCTGTGTGAGCCAAATGAGAATTACCCTCAAAATCTCAGAATCTGACCGATAGACGTCGTCGAATGCAGGCGTGTCCACCAACACAATACGGAGGCCATGGCGATGGATAATGTATGGGGTGACGTCCTTGGTGTCGGAGTTGAGGTTACGCGCGTTGCCCGTCTCTGCCCGCCCGGTGAGGTAATTGATGAACTGGCCATCTGACATTAAGATTTGACGTCCAGAAAACCACGGACCACTGACATTACTCTTCCCAGAACCCGTTGGGCCCATAAAACTGTGGTGCACAACTGCTTCAATGCAACAACGATGATCCTGGAAGCATACGCACATGATGATAAAATCATTTGGATCCGCCTGGAAGCCCCTGTACGTCTGGAAGCCCCTGTACGTTTTCACGGATTCACTGACGGCGGATGTGATCCGGTGGCGAACTGAGAGTGGGGTCACTGAAGCGGAATTCCTTCTTGAGCTTCCCTGTACATTTGATGAGAAGGGACTGATACGACTTACCCACCGGCGAATCAGCATCACTCGTCGGTGAACTAAACATGTCGCGGAGAGGTCCAGACAGTGGGTAACCTCTTATGAACTGTTCTAGGGATGTGATTAGGTTATCCGCTGCAGGTCTGTGCTGTGGCGATGACCAGCAATGCCGAATGAAGTCCCAAAGCGAGTCGTCCGTCTTTAGGGATTCTGGTCTACCTGGATTCAGCCCCTTTGCCAAGAGAACGATGACAGCTACGTCTGCACAAACTTCCGACCATGGTTGTTTCCCAGATAACACCTGCAAGAAGGTTAGAATGTTTCTACCATCCATATGTACGAGACATACCTGCAGAGCAATGCACCCAAAGGAATAAATATCACACTCCGTTGACAGATGAAATGTCTCTTCGGGATCAAGTAGCTCAGGGGCGACCCAGCGTAAGGCTCCCGGTCGTGCAGTGGACAATTGGAGGTATGCCAGGGCATCGGGGCTATTTCCCACCAGAGAAGAGAGTCCAAAATCGGTTAACCGCGCGGTGTAGTCCGCATCGAGGAGTATATTATTCTGCTTTGCGTTCAGAAGGGAAGGATATTGAAAATGGATTCCGTTGCACGCACGGGATACAAGTCGCCGTGAACAATTGACAAAGAATGCACTGTTTTGTGTTATTTGTCAACTGAGCAAGCCTGAGTGGGATCGCTGAGCGGCTCACGGTAATGCAACCCTTTTGCAACGTCGAGCAGCTTGCATATCATAAGAAATGAGAGGGTAAGTCAGCAGTACATGTTGATTAAACGCACAATTTGGAGTCTGTGCATCATTTCAAGCTTGCCGTTATGTGTCTCCAAGAATTTGTGGAGAGATTCGTTGGGCATCCACAACGATACCAATGAGGTTGCATTACACGTGCCAAAGTCGTATGTAATGCCAAGGAATGGGACAATGTTGTCATGACTTAGCCTTTTCCAAATTCCAAGCTCTCTTCGCAACATCTAGAAGGAAATTTAAATCATACTCGTTGACCGCTAAGGGAAGGATTACATTGTCTGTTTTATCTTGGTGAAAGCTAAATCGCAATGCCTTCACTGCAACCTGAGGGGATGGTAAATCAGCATTAGGGAATGTTAGTTGTAAACTATGCTCGTACCTCCTGTGGTTTTGAACCACCATTGTACCGACATATGTATACGTCGCCAAAAGCGCCTCCAGCGACAAATCTATCTTTGATTTGGACGAGTTTTCCCGTGAGATCTGGTGGGGGTGGACACTTGGCACTAACATGAATCAAGAATTTACCAATTAAATCATTGTAAGCGGACTAGGGAAAGACGTACTTGAGAGAGGAGGCTTCGCGCTGTCGCTTGGTATGCGGTTACTGTGCGGTAGGATTACCTTCTCAGATGGTTGTGGTGCACTGTTTGACATGACAGTACTCGACAGCTGTTGGGTGAGTGTTCGCAGTGGAGCCCTGGGGAAGGGATTCCCGCAAATGGTGCAGGTAACCCTAGCCCCAGTATGAGAATGACGTCTCTAAGCATGTGCGTGCAGCATGATGTCGAGCACAAAGAAAATGGCTGTGAATGGCTGACTAAGCTCTGTTCAATGATGCCCTGATCATCGGTGCTCCCAGTAAGGTTGTCCTCATGTTACCCATCATCGCATGCTGCTGTGGTGGACCCATGGAACACAGCATACACCGTATCCTTCTGCAGTGACTTGAGTGCAAGGGTATATCTTTCTCCTGAACTCCCTCGACACCCACGACTGCGTGCGCATACAACATGCCTTCCCGAGAACCGTACCGTGGTCTCTCTCGCAAGCTAGTCCTCGCTTTCGACGTTGGTACTACATACAGTGGCGTCTCATACTGCATACTTGATCCTGGCGAGGTTCCAAAGATTCTCGGTGTTTCGAGGTGAGCATATGTCTGGAGATACGGGTGGCACCTACATGTCGTCTATCAGGTATCCCGCCCAGGAACACGTCGGAGGCGACAACAAGATACCCTCCATCTTGTACTACGACCGTCAAGGTGTCGTCAAGGCTGTCGGTGCCGAAACCCTACAGCAGCAGATCGTCGAACAAGCAGAAGAAGAAAATTGGATCAAGCTCGAATGGTAGGCTCAGAGTAGAGACGATGTCCTTTCTTTGCTTATGGTGATGATACAGGTGGAAACTTCACTTGCGAGCCAAGCATTTATCATCGTCGCATATCAAAGACGAGGATATACCACCCCTTCCCCGGGGTATAAGTGCAGTCCAGGTTCTCGGCGATTTCATGCGCTATCTCTTTACCTGCACTCGCAACTATATCACCGAATCTCATGCTAGCGGCGCTTCCATGTGGAAGTCCTTGGAGAACAACATCGAATTTATTCTCACACATCCGAATGGATGGGAAGGACTACAACAGCAACAGATCCGCCTCGCTGTTGAGATCGCAGGGCTGGTACCTCGCGGAGACGAGCATGCGGATCGTATCCATCTAGTGACGGAGGGAGAAGCAAGTCTTAATTTTTGCGTCGCCAACGTGTTGACTTCGGACTCGCTCTCCAACCTCCCCGTCATCAGTTCGGACCAGCCTGAAGAGGCCGAGGGAGAGTCAGAGTCAGATCATCAAGGAATCGTAATTATCGACGCTGGAGGTGGTACCATCGACCTGAGCGCCTACTCTGTCAAGTTGTCTTCTCCAAGGGAATTCAAAGAGATTGCCCCTGCGGAATGTCATTTCTTCCCTTTCAGCGAAATAGGGTTTCTGCTCTAACACGACCACCCTTATAGGTCGTCTGCAAGGATCTGTTTTTGTCACGCAGAGAGCACACTCATTCCTCAAGGGTGCGTACTGCTTGTTGTTTCGACACCTCTGATCACATTGCGTTCCGTCACAGCCAAACTTGCCAACTCCCGGTACGGGACACCTGACATGGTCCAGCAGATGAAGGAGATTTTCGATAAGACTACGAAACTGAGGTTCCGTGATGCCGGCGATCCGCAATACATCAAGTTTGGCACTGTCCGTGATAAAGAACCTCAGTATGATATTCGTTCTGGTCAATTGAAATTGGCTGGGTAAGCAACTCCTTATGCCGAACGCGAATCCATGACCCTCAAAAACTCTTACAGTGAAAACGTTGCCAAATTCTTTGAGCCGTCAGTGGAGGCAATCGCTGAAGCTTTCGAGAAACAGCGACAAGCAGCAACGCGATTAAAGCCTGGAATCAAAATCAAAGTGAGCTTGTCTTTGACATCCCCGCATGTTCGTGCATTGACGGATCCCCGTAGCACGCATTCCTAGTCGGAGGTTTTGCCGCCAGTGATTTCTTATATCGCAGTCTTCAACAACACCCAGCATTCTCAGAAATGTACTTGTGCAGACCTTCGAGCCACGTGTATGCATCGTGGAAACTTGTTGATAATTGAGTCCTACTCACACCTTTTCAGCAACAAGGCCGTCGCAGACGGTGCCGTGTCGTCTTACATTGATCCACTCGTCACGTCTCGGACGTCAAGGTTTACATACGGCACAGAATGTTTTACGCCGTATGACTCTTCTCTTGCCGATCACTGGACGAGGAAGCATACACAGTGCACTATGGCTTCTGGAATTGTGGCATTACCGAATGCTTTCTCTTCCATTCTCAAGAAGGTTTGCGACTGTGCTCCGTGCGTTTAGTTCGTTGCTCATTCTTCGTCCAGGGAGTTCAGGTTTCAGAGGAGCAAGAATTTAGACAATCATACTTCAGGGATAGTTCTTCGCGCTCTAATTTGTCCACTGTTGTGAACGATATTCTTGCATACCGTGGAGAGCTTCTCGACCCTCTTTGGATGGACAAGGAACCTGGTGAGCGCGGTGACAGTAGTATATGCGAGGCACTAACGGTCTCCAATACAAGCGGGCTTCTCCAAAATGTGCACCGTAATAGCCAACACTTCTAAACTCGCTGGATCATTGCAACCTGAACGAGCACCTGGCGGAAACGTGTTTTATCGCCTGTCGTTCGACGTTGTCTTGCTGTTCGGCCTCACAGAGTTGAAAGCACATGTCAGCTGGATCGATAAGGTGTGTCTTGCTGTCTTATTGATGGGATACTGTTGCGGGTTCACTTATACTAATGGATCCATGGACTAGGGCGTAGAGAAGAGGTGCGGCCTGTGTAATTATCTCTGATGCGCTGTATCCTGCTAACTTGATAGTCTCAACAGAAGTCCCGCTTCGATCGTGTATGATGACTAGTCTTTGTCAGGACCTTCAAAATCGTTGTGTCTTTGTAGTATGCCTCATCCTCTCATGCCGTCACTTATTTTATGTGTATCAACATGGATTTCTCGTCGAGCGAATATCACTATCAGCGAATGTGCATCATGCCACTGGTCAGATGGGCATGAGGCAAGATGGATCACATTTCCTCGCCTAGAAAAGATCATTTCAACGCAGTGATGAGTCATATCACGATATTCCTGTGCGGTAAGACAAGACTGGTGCTCTAACCCTTTCATCGACTTCAGGGAATTCGAAGGTCTCGTTGTGAACCACGAGGCCTTGAGGAGTCGACGTTTCAACGTTCATCGACGGGATGACTTGCTCCTATTATTATATCCGTTTTGAAAAGCTCATCAATTGACATATGGCCATCCGGACAACTTCGTGGGCTCGAACAACGACGGTAGTAAGTACTAGGTGGTTGCCAGGTTGACAGCAAAGAGCGGTGGCAAGGGTCCTGGAACGGTGGCCGGTGGCCTACTAGCTGTAAGTTCATATGAAATGTTCCACGCCCACCTTGAACGAAATGGAACGCGCGAAGCTGATCGTTCCAGGCCTGCCTCCACAAGAAACGTGGTTAACAAGTTTGTCCTGGGGATATATACGTCCTCGGCAACCTGGCGAATCGCGATTGGCTTGCCCTACATTGAGAAATGCAAGCTGGCACACACGAGGCATATCAAGCACGCCGCGCGAAGGAACTCTCAATTGGTCCGCCAAATGTCCGCGTCCGCAAGTACTAGGTCCGCTCTGGAATCGAACTAGTCTCCCGTAGGCAGACCCTTAGGCAGGAAGACAGTCGCTTAGAATCGAACGAATCTACGAGAACTCAGAACTATCAGAGACTCGTCGTACTTTGCATTTTGCGGACCATAGGCTGGGGTTTTACATGCCAGTGAGGTCCATGAGTTGAAGAAGAAGCCAGACAAGTCTGCGATACAAAGTTCACCTGTTGAGAGGGGGATCACAAGGGTAAGTTTTCCTTGTTGAACGGGACGGCACTGCTCAGCACTGCAGCGCCCCGTTTCGCTGAGTAGATGTTCATGTATATAGGTGTGATGCTGTTGCTGCGCGGTGTCATGCGGCTCCGAGGTGGGACAGTGTGGCCACCAACTGCTGCCGTTCGTTGCGGCGCTGCGCTGCCTGTTCTCATACTCGCCATTGATAACATAGATTATTTTCCCTTCGTAGCACCGTGACGCGCTCGACGGCACCCCAAGCACTGATCATTTCTTCTTGAACTCACACTACTACTTTCTTGCATGTTTCTGCTCCCATGATCATTTCAAATTTTCATACTTGCCTTTCCTTCTTCGATGCCAAGTGCCTGTAACGTCAAATTTTTGGGTGTACCGTGCTAACGAACGTGCGTTTCGACTTCACGTGCGTTTCAAAACCGTCCGAAGGTACCGCTTGTACAGGATATGTTGATAGGCGTTTTCGTGGAGAGTGGTCTTTTATGAATCAGCACATTCATATGGGGGGCGCCATTGGACAAAATAAAAATCAAGCACAATAAAAAAAAATGTACACAATAAAAAAAAGTTTGCCAAAAAAAACATAGGATTACAAAAAAAAACATAACATCGCCAAAAAAAACATAACATCGCCAAAAAAACATAGGATTGCAAAAAAAAAACATAACATCACCAAAAAAAAAACATATGATTGCAAAAAAAAAAAATGATGGCCCAAAAAAAACATATCATCGACAAAAAACACGATCATAAAAAAAATCGAAAAAATGCAAATAAAAAGGTTACCCGATCATCCTTGATAGCACGTGATCTCTGATTTCCGCGCTCTCGTCTGGAGAACGGCCAGCAGGAAATACATTCAACACGAGGTAATACAGTAGATTAAGCACAATTTATACCTGCGAGAACATAGCTGGGCAAGTGGAGGCAAAGGGAATGAGAGCAAGACGATGACGTGTGGTGACCGTCGTGCATTCTCGGCGGAACGAGAGTGCGCGGCAGTCGCCTCACGCCGTCATTGGTGCCAGATTGGGGCACACGTCATCGTTGACGTTGCGCGTGAGGGAGCGCGTGTGCACGCATTGTCGCCGTTGCAGATGATCGATGATGGGGGCATTGTCGTCATCCATGCCTTTGCGTCGAGGGGGAATACGCTGGTGGTGTGGACGAGGCTGGGATGGGATGGGAGAGGGAGGGAGAGGGAGGGAGAGGGAGGGAGAGGGAGGGGGAGGGAGAGAGGCATCGTCGACATCGCGGATGAGGGGACGTGTGCGTGTGCAGTCGGCGTCACACCGTCGCTGCATCGTCGTCTTCGAGTCGTCATCGTCATCGCGGTCGCGTCATTTGTCGTTGCACTGGTGCGCGAGGAAGGTGAGGATGAGGGTGTCCCGTGTGGTGTCGAGTCAAGTCGCGTCATTGCGGTGCAATGGCGTGAACAAGTCTGGGGCAGGAGTAGTGCGAGAGAGAGAGATGGGCCCGCGACATCATCCACAGGTGTCGTTGCGTGGCATCCTCACGTGCTGGGGATGCGCTGGCGTGGATGAGGTCTGGGGCGGGCATACTAGGGTGGCGGGGAAGAGCCTGGAGAGGGAGGGGAGAGGTGGGCAAACCATGTCATCGCCGTATTTGTCGTGCTGTGATGCGCCGTGCAACAAGCCTGAGGGCAGAAGCCACTGCACAACACACACGATCGTGCACGTTGTGTGGTCGCTTCTGCATGCTGTGGTGAGAGGCCGAGGGGGATGGGGATGGGGATGGGGATGTGTCGTGCGTGTCGTCGTCATCTTGTTGTACTCGTGTAGTTGTTGTTGTCGTCGCATTGTCGTTGTGGACCTTGTGGTTGTCGGGACGGTCGGGGGACTCACCCCTGATAGCTACCAGCACACCGCGTCGTCGTGTCGTCACGTCAATGCCCCACTGCATCACCGTCTGTTTCCCTTGTCGTCGTCACCTCGTGGGGGGCGGGGGAGGGGCATGCACTGTTGTTGACTGGTCGCGTGGCGTCCTCACGCTGTGGGGGTGCGCTGGCTGAGGCCCAGGATAACGATCGCTGCAAGACCTGCGATAACGCCGCCTGGATGTGGAAATTGAATGGCTGAGATCATTAAAAGAAGCCGAGTGACTTACCAACTATAGCGCCTACGTTGGTGGAACTGGATATTGAGATGAGTATATGCGCGCGTTAGAAAAATGCCTTGTATGCTGACCTGTGACTACTGCTTCCGGTCGTCGTTCCGCTGACACTCGTAGGATAGGTACCACCGGCAGGAGATCCCGCCGTGGACGAAGGGGATGCGTTCGTAACACACGAACTGTTCGGATAAAGGCCCGCAGAAATGTCGTAAAGCGAACTGCCTCCGAGCCCTAGACCACGGTCGTCCCCGGCTATTACGAGAAGAGTGGAGCCTGCGCGAACGGTGGGTGTCCAGCTGAACCCTGTCCCCATGCTTGTTACGTTAGTGAGGGTGCCCACTGGAATTGAGAACGATTCTCCGCCGGGGATGACGCCTTGGAAGTTGAGATTGCTAGATACGAGTGAGATCGATGACGAAGAGGCAAGCGAGAGAAAAGTTACCCCTGTACTTGAGAAGGATCCCACAACCTACTAGCATTGCACTGGACGACTTGGTTTGCGGGGTAGATGTTGTAAGGGAAATCGGGAGAGACGCTCTGGCTTGCATTGAAGCAACTCGAGTCGGAACTGTTGGTCACGGTCGCAGCTACACTCGTACCACCCATACCAAAGCCCGAGCTATTGCTCACCTGGAAAGGGGAGTGAGGACGATGCAAGAAGCTGAGATAAGAGCGGCGACTCACGACTGCGACGAACTTCTCTGTGACTTCACCGGCGTCGCCACTGTTGCCTCGCCGTGTCGGGCGCATCGTCGTCATCGTCTTCACATCGTCGTCGCGTGGTAGGTAGTATCCATTGGGACACGGTGGATGGAGACGGAGAGGAGGGAGACAGAGACGGAGAGACTCTGCGCGTGCGCGTCATCGCATGGTCGGCATCCGTTGGAAC
>JBBPPA010000445.1:0-22360 GCA_038091735.1 Leccinum pellstonianum | reverse complement strand
CAATGGGAATTAAAAACTAAAATGCAAAATCAAAATATAGCCTGAAAGATGATGTCAATCCATTCATTAAATGTATATAAAGCTTCTACAAAAGGTCCAGTGAGATTTGGCAATTGGGAAAAAAATTGTTACAAAAGAAGAGGGGGTAGAAGGGTTGACTTTGTTATAGGATCAAATAAATTCTGGAGGCTTTTGAAACTATTCCAGATTGATTTCCTGACCTTGAAAACCCCTATGTACACTGTCCTTAACTCCTTGAAGTCACTTGCTGAATTGATATATTTACAAGTGGAGAAGTGTGGGAGGATCTTTGCTACCACTATCAAATAACTAGCCAGTGCTTAGAGAACAGTTAGAACATGTCTATTACATGTCTAATAACATTGGACAATCAATTGGAGGCATCCAAAATGTCATTTTGAATCAATATTGCCAGAGAAGAGAGTAGAAGGAGACCAAAGGGCCACTACTACCAAATAATTAGCCAGTGCTTAGACAACAGTTGGAATATGTTGAGTAAATGTCTAATGTTATTGGACAATAAATTTGAGGCATCCAAGATGTCACTCTGAATTGATAGGACTTATGTATATGTCAATCAGTAAAATAAATAATCACCCTAGAAACTACCCTAGGACAGCCCATAGCTTTGTCTGTTCAATTGCAGATGTCCAAGTTACAGATGGAGCAGTTGTCTTGTACAGAGATGCACAAGATGTTGGCATGTTCCTTGCATGAATCAAAAACACAGTTGCTGGAGATGCCTGAAGTGAGCAAAAAACAAAAGTCTTACCTAATTTTCTGAATAAAAAATGAGTTTATAAAATTCTCTGTTCTTTCTTGGTTTAGTGTATATGTGTTTCTGGCCTGCTTTGGGCCTTATCTAATTATTAGTCAAAAAAAATCTTTTTCCAGCTATAACTGGAGAGCTGAAATGGTCCAACACCCTGACTAATATAGCTGAAATGGTCAGGTTTGGTAGGAATTTTGATTCCCAGTTGAGGAATACAAAATTCACTGCCTTCCCAATCTCCTACTGTAAAGATAAACACATACATAGCTGGATGATTATTCTAGTCTATATGAACCAGTCCTGGTCCACCCTCTTTGACAGCTATTGTGAAAAAAGATTCTTCCATGAAGACATCAGTAGCTTCCACTCTTTAATTGACTCAAAAATTGTTATTAGTGAATATAGATAGATAGATAGATACTTTTGAAGGATTTTTAATTGATCTGGTGCATTCTCTTTCATAAAATGAGATATACAAGGAGCAACAAAATCTGAGAAGTTCATCTATGGCTTGGATAGCCTTGGGAGATTGTTAAAGAGTTTCTCTTCCATGACTGAATTCAAGCAAAGATCTCTGCTTTATCTTCAGTATCACTGGATAAGCTTCATTCTGTAGCAACTTTAAGGGATTCATCCAATGCCAAGGATGCCAATGCCAATAATGACACGAGTCATCTTTAACTACTGCCTTGTCATGCTTTTACCATGCAAACCAGTTTTGTCAAATCTGTGGCAATGACGGCCACCTGTATGGTTGCGACTGTTGCCCGCGTGCAGCATGCATAAAATGCATCCTAGTCCCTAACAAGTATGCTGCTTTGGTTGGCAAGTCTGCTGGCAAGTTTGTGTCTCTTCTGGAAGGGTGATAGCCATAGTGGTCAAGTCAACCTGTATATGATATGTGCACAGTTCGCTTTATTCTTTGTGCATTTGCTCACTTTATATCTATTCAGGGCTTCTACTGGGATGGGCAGCCCATCCTAGATATGTTTCTCCCGATCCCTGGGATTTCCACTTTCCCATCCACTCGATGATCAACTCACAAAAGACCATCCTCGTCCACTTACATGTCTACACCATCAATTCTGGGGGCCCAACAGCCATGCTGGACCAGTTCTTCCCCCTGTTGTTCACGCATTCCAGAGAGCTGGTTGTCAAGAACCTTGCCTTCAACCTGACTATGAATGCTATGATCACACAGTATCAACAAGAAGCTATGGCAGTCACTACCGAGCTGGGCACCCAGTAACATTGGTAACTGTGAGGTGCTATTTACAGTCCTTTCTCATAGCAACAAAGACCATAGAGACCTGACCACGGGGTTTTCATGACAGAGGAAATAGGAGGTTCCGTCAACTGTTGGATCAGTTCTGGATGTACTCTTAATGCCATTTGAGAAGATCACACCTAGTGCCATGGTCATCTTGCTTGCCTGTGGCTCAGTTGTCAACAAAGCTGAAAGCTTCAATGAGCTCTACCAATCTATTAAACAGTCAAGACTTAGATGCTCCCAATTGTACACTATTTAACACTTTTCAATCAGTTTTCAGTTTTCTAATAAGCAGAAGTAGGCTGCATGCAGGCTGCTATGACCGTCTCTGGCCAGTGTAACAGGAGTGGTTGTGCTCTGGCTGACAAAAGTTTTGTGCAAGTTCTAGAGTTTCTTCAACTCCATCTTGATGATGTTTTGGCTTTGTACGATGTGCTGAATGTACTGAATGAAGCTGGAAAGCTCCCAGCACAGCTGCTACCTATTTATTGACAGCTCTTCTCCATACTACAGTGCTAGCTGACTCCCATCTCAGAAGGCCAAACTTGGATCATATTGAAGCAGATGGATGCCGAGGGAGTGAGGATGATCAGTGCCAGCTGACTCATTCATACCCAACTCCACCCAGTTCTCTCTCTCCCTTGTCTACAAATTCACAACTCATCTAACTGTTGTTACGATCATCCCCTGAGTTCTCGTTATGCCTCTTTTTTCTCTCATTCTCCTTCACTTATCACCTTTACTTTGTCTTTACTTTGTATCATAGATTTTGGGCAATTTCTCATCTTGTTCCACATCGCTGATGATCCGCTTTTCCCCTATCACTGTTTCTTATGCTTCCTATCTCATTTCTGATCCTCTGACTCATGGCTTCATCATAGCCTCATCATTGTTCTGTCATCTTTGATTGATGTATGATGAATCCTCCACAGCTTCTTACTCATCTATGCTGCGGATGATACATCCCTTCCTACCCATATATGTTGACATCTTCGACCCCACAGATGGACGGATGGACGGATGGACGGATGCCCTCCATCCGTCCATTTTTCCGTCCATCCGTCCATTTTTCCTCCATCCATCCGTCCATCCGTCTATTTTTCCTCCAGATATCCGTCCATCCGTCCAATCCATCCGTCCATCCTTCCCATCCGTCCGTCCGTCCGTCCATCCATCCATCCATCCATCCGTCCATCCGTCTGTCCATCCATCCATCCGTCCACCCATCCGTCCATCCGTCTGTCCATCCACTCATCCGTCCATCCATCTGTCCGTCCATCCATCCTCCATCCGTCCATTCATCCGTCCATCCATCCGTCCATCCATCCTCCATCCGTCTATCCGTCTATCCATCCATCCATCCTCTATCCGTCTATTCAATATGGCTGATCGAGGAATGCAACGACTAGGTAGCGTGCCCGTCTTCTTCTCTCTCTCACTCACCCAGCTCGTCCATGCAACGACACCTAAGTAGTATCTTATTGTTTAGTACTGTACATATCTTAGACTACCAGTATTTTGCTCGGTGACAAGATGAACTCGAGAGTAAGCAGTGAAAAAAAGATTGAGTCCAAGCCAACCCCCTCCGAACCGTTCGATCAATTCACGCTCCAGAGCTCGAACGCCTCGTCGACCGTTAGAAGTGGCTCTGCTTGTGGTCTGGCATGCACGCCCTCCAGGAGCTTCGTCCACACTTCTGCGTTATACGACGCAGGACCAAGGAGCTGCTTCAGACGTTCCTGTGCCTCACACATACTGATCCCACCTTCAGTCCTCAGGAAAGACGCGACGATCGCTCGTGTTTCCGCCGTGTCGAGGACCCCGTCGATGCTGGTGCGTTCGCTCAGTACTAATACTGAAGGCTCAGCTGGTACTTACACGCTCAGAGTCGCGTTTTGGAGTTCGGTGGACTCGCTGTTCACCCAATGGTCAAAATCGAGTGCATACTGGAATGAGTATCGGACTCACAAAGGCAACTGAGCTTCGCTTTCGCTCAGAAAACGTACAGGAGGGTATTCGTCTTCGTGCCATCCGCTCGCAACTTGCACAGTCTTGGGGTCGTACGGCAAGTCATCTCCGACTCTGTATGCTCTGTTGCGCCGGAAGCTAACGAGGTCCCTACGAGTGGAGTCGAAATACTTGGAAAAGTCGAAGTGGTTGATGGCACCACGAATCCAGGTATGGTCGGGCGAAGGAGCAGGTGCAAACATCTCTTTGGGAACGTTAAGTTTCAAGGGCGCCAACACTGGGTAAGTTCTGAGCGTTAGCAGTAGTACCCCACGAAAACACAGTGAGCTCGCCTTACCAAAAACACCTCGGTTTGAAGAGTGAACCGGGTCGAGCGAGAGATACTTGACGTCCTTCTTAGGAACGTCAGCCCTCTTCGTCCACAGCCAATCGAACCGGTCACGAATCAGGTATTCATCAAACACGTCCAGCTCATCCTTTCCGTCCTCCGAAAACGTGTGTTGCAGCAGTTCTTCGATGATGAGCCGGCGAATACAAAGGTATTTCCCCAGGCGAGCGGCAGAGTTGTTGATACAAAGGACCAAGAGGTCGTGCCCCAGTTGGTTGCGTACCCGACGCTTCCGTCCAGCCTCCCTCGTCCAGCCCTGCCATATGGACAGCCAATAGACGATCGTGTAACACAATTGCGTCCATGCTGCCGCATATCGGCGTGGTAAAGCCAGGTAGCCAACGGTCCCTCCGTCCTGACGAAAAGCCTTCACCACGCACCGCGTGACGCCAGCAGTCTCACCGTTCGGGCGTGCATACTTTGCTTCGACAGGCATGCCATACCAAACCGCGCGGGGCTCTCTGGACTTCCAGTCGACATCCGAAATGGTGAAGCATTCAGATGGGATTCGGAACACGGTGATCTCGTCGGTGCGGTGGCTGGGACTCATCGTGGTTTACGACGTTCGACGCGAAAAATGGGTGGGTAAATAGACCTCTTCGTCACCGCACACACCCCATTTGGCCTTTTCTCGAACCCGGAGTCAGTTGTTCCCTTTCAAATTCGGTCGCACAAGAAACACGAGGACCGTTTTCTCTTTGGACACCGAGCACGGAGCTTCAACTGCTCTCTTCTTCATGGCACATGTCCCATCGTCAGATGGGCCTACAGGTCCGAGTCATCGGAGCGTGTCCTGTGATTGATATCACTCGCTCTGGTGATTCGCTCGCTCGGTCGAGGGGGAACACGAGGACCGTTTTCTCTTTGGACACCGAGCACAGAGCTTCAACTGCTCTCTTCTTCATGGTACATGTCCCATCGTCAGATGGGCCTACAGGTCCGAGTCATCGGAGCGCGTCCCGTGATTGATATCACTCAGTCGAGGGCTAGTACGAGTTGCAGGTCCCTTCGTCAGAAGGGGTCCTCTGGTCTGAGTCATCGGAACCTTTGCTCCAAGTACTTCCAGTCCCTGTGCGAGCGAGGGGGCGGTCGCCTGCCGCGTCGAATCTACTATGCAGGAAGGGGTCGCTAGAAGAGAAAAGGAACAGTGAAAAGAACAACGAGCAGCCGTTCGTCGATTATGTGTTTTGAAAAACTAATTGCATTGCATGAAAACTAAGAGAAAGAACAACGACTTTCATTTTCACGCGTATGAACTAAGCAGGCGTGATGGTATTTTGGCGACAAACATCGCTTGGGACGAGTACTACAAGACGACACAAAAACAAAACGGACATCTACCGACGCTCCTTCGTCACTCTCACGAAGCTGTCGAGCAAATGGGCGGAAGGAGGGTACGTATGCCAGAACACGTTGGGCAACTCGGAACACAGACGAGGGACGAGAGTAGAAACTTCCTCATACTTGAGCTTGCACGACTTCCACCCACACAGAGAACATTGGCACCGCATGGCACCTTTCTCCTGGTGACGGAAGGTGAACTCAGACGGCAAGACGTCCTTGCAATCGTCGCCGCAGGACTTGAATTGCACGCCCCATGCGTTGAAGAGGGGGACTTCAGTCACCACTTGCCGGCAAACGATTTCTTGTCCGCCTCGTTCTTTGAAGATAAAAACCAACGGAGACGATTCGAGAACGGCAGGCGCGCTCTTGATCGCCGTCGTCAGCGCAGTCCAAAGACTTGGCGCAAACGCACTGCTCGACTCCGCTGGGTTGTCGACGGCCACGGCTCGCAGCAAGTTGGAAAGGAACGTGCGTGCGTGTGCAAGCACTACGGAAGGACCTTTGAAAACGACGACAAAGTCGAATATACCTCTGTGAAAGAAAGTTGATCAGTAACCCGTGACTGAAATTTCAGTTGAATGTCGGTTCACTCACCGTTCCACGAGATTGACTGCTTCCTCCTTGCGTGAGGGCACGCTCACCGTTGGGCCTTCTGCCAGGACGAGCAGCCCCCTCCAACCTCCACGAGAGGAAGCCCCTTGTTGGAAGAAATTTTCGGGCTGCGGGCGTTCAGCACCGCAGGCCGTGGCGCTTGCATTGGCCATGGCCTCGAGCATCTCGCCGCCGAGGAAAGAAGAGACGAGGTCGGGAAGCGTCGAGTATCTGGGTTTTCCTTCTTCGTTGCCATAGAACATGGCGCCGGTGGTGAGGCTGGACTTGGTTTCCAGCAGGAGGAACGTGTTGGCTGGGTAGCCGGAGTCGATGGTTCTCTGGAGGAACGTCGCCGTGTGCTGCAACTTTGCAGCTGCTTCTCTGTTGCCCCCAACCTTCAAGTTGAACGGGGAAACTTTCAACTAGAATTGGCTGTGATCAGACGACTCTTGCAATAAGATTTTAAGCCGACAACACTCACACATTGGGGCTGCGCAGCGAATTCGATGCGCAGGTCGACCTCCAGCGACCGAAGGAAATAGTCCTCGACTTCCTCTTGCGGTGCAGCGTGCAGGAAGACGAGGGGCCAGGTGATCTTGGAGTGCGTTCGCCCTCCATAACCACAAAATCCATACTGTGTGGTGGGTCAGCGACTGCGCATGTCTAAGAGTCACAAAGGATTACTTACCTGCTTCGTCAAACTCTGTCTTGCGCAGTGAGGACAGACGAAGTTTGCACTCGATCCTGAAAGGAACAAGACGCAACCTCGTGCCGACTTCTTCGGCTGCTCACAAACGAGCGCACGGCATTTGGTGCAAGTGCGCAGGACCTTTGCCTTGTGACTGCAGAAATTGCAGTACTGGCTGTCTGGGACCAGCAGTACTGCGATCTCTGGAATCGCCACGTCTATGACTTCTGTTAGTTCTATTCAGAAGCAGAATCTGCCGACTCACCTTCCGCCATCTCCACTTCTAGCTCGATGGTCTGGACATCGTTCGCAGGGTTGCGAATCTCATCGCAAGGCCCGGCCTTACTCAGTCCGTGTGCCACAGCAGCTCTGTGGGCGTCGTTGAATTTTTTAATCTTGGCCGAAGGCATGGAGTAGTGGTGGTGGTGGTGGTTGGTGAAAGGATTAGTTAGATTGTTGTGGTTTGATCACTCCCCCTGAAATATATGTGCAGAATTTTCCCACGTCTTCAACCTCCGACCTATAGGTCCACACAAAGACAATAAAAATTGTGTTGCAGTGTGGAAAGTGATTGTTACTCTCACTGAGGCGACTCCACCGCATGAACGCTTTTAGGCTGACGGGCAACCTGTTATTATTGTAGGCGACTACGTTTTCGAATAGTATTTCCTCCGCATATTTAGAAGGGGATAAGAAGTCCGGATCCTCGAGTCTACATAAACGAGGATTTGAATGAGACTTTGTCACCTTCGTTGCGACGCCAATTGTGTAAACACATTGCTAAAATGTCGAATCATGCGCCACTGGTCGTTCTGGGATGCCCTCCCCCACTTCAATGGCACAACCATGCGTTCCCACAATGTTCATTTCATTTTTGTCTTACTTCCGTTGGTAACGGAAGCATTATAAGTCTCTGGATATTTTTTTTTTTTTCTTTCCTCGGCGTCCAATGAATGGCACAACGTTCATTTCATTTTTGTCTTACTTCCGTTGCTAACGGAAGCATTATAAGTCTTTGGATAGTTTTTTTTTTTCCCTTGCTCGGCACACACGGCGTCCAATGTCTTGAACGCGATGGTCAACTTATCAGCTGACCACGCGCTGCAGCGCAAGCTCCGTTTTATCATTGACTCGTCCATTGAGAGCGTGAGCCAACCTGTGCTGCAACAAACGTCCTCGGCCGAACTCGTGCGAGTGGACCTACCCACCCTGGTGAACACCAGAGCAAGTGGACGGCGTGCTGTGATGGATACCGCACGAGGACGATGAACACGACACCCAGATAGCCTGGGCGCAGCAGAAGCCTTAACAGGCGACAGCGCGACATCGACCTCCACGGAATATAATACCAGTACACGCTCCGATGACTCGGACGTGGCCCGTCTGGCGATGGGACGTGTACTGGGAAAGAAAGCAAGGTTGGTGTTGTAGACTCCGCTCATTTTTGAATACCCGCCGATGAGTGACAAATATTCACAAACAAACTTATTTTATTTATCTCGGCCAAAGGTTTCGGCATCATTACACTTACCACGATGTCTCGCAAGCATCGCACCCAGGCAATCAACGTTTTCCAAATCTCTTCTGAAAGCTTCAAGATCAAAGTTGAGGACTGGACCACACGAAAGCCGCACGCCGTTTGGTATGGCATACCAGTTGAAGCCCCGTGTGCTCACCCAAGCGGCGGGACTGTTGTGAGGGCCGTGACAAAGGCAGTTCGCGAAGATGGACAGATCCTCGGCTACCTGCCCATGCCGCGGCGATATGCTGCAGCATGGACCCAGCTCTGCTACAGCATCGTCTACTGGCTGTGCATCTGGGAGGCATGGCTTGCAGAGCAAGGTCGGCCACGTCGATTGGCCACCCAACCCAAAGATCTCATCCAGCTGTGCATCGACAACGCTGGTGCCCGCCTCATGAAATACCTCCACATCCGCCGCCTCATCATCGACGAACTGCTCCAACATTTCTTTTCCAAAGACGGTCGAGATGAACTTGACATCTTCGACGAGTACCTCATTCGTGATCGCTTCGATCTGCTCTGGACGGAGTACGGCGACGTTGCCGAGAGAGATATGGAATATCTTGTAATCGACCCAGTCCATCCATCCAACGCGGGTATTTTTTGTGAGGCGCCAACCTCTAACTTTGGTTTGTTGGACAACACTGAAAAGAACCACATACAGACGGGCCTGTGTATGCGAAGCTTAATGTTCCTGAAGAGATGCGGGCCCCTTCCTCCTCGCCCGCGCACACCTGGACCCGTGGGGTCATCAACCACTTCGATTTCGACCAATACTTTGAGAAAACATTCGGAGACCTCGTCCGCTTTCGCCGGACAAGGGCATACAGACTCGCAGACCATCTACCGTACAACCGCGAGAACGCCATAATTCCAGAAAAATGGCATGAAAGCCATGAGCCTCCCGTACGTTTTCTGACTGCCGAAGAGGTGCAGCAAGGCCCACGCCCACGCCCTCCCGCGTAAGTGAAACAACACCACTGACCAGCTTCCGACGGGCTGACCACTTTGCAGTCCCAGCCGCCCACTTGCTCAGGCTGCTCCCCAACAACAACAGGCATCCGGACTCTCAGGCTCGTGAGTGACAACTACGCCCCGAACAAGTTTCGTGATTCGATGACTCCGTCAATTGGCAGTTCCGGAATAGTTGACAGCGTCGAAACACGAGCAATCGTCGCAGCTTTCATGTTGTCGGAAGGAGACCTCGGGCTCGTAGAAGCCCGTAAGAGTCTGCAAAAGGTCTGTGGTGCCAAGTACGATGCAGTGGCATGGGAAAATCTACTGCAAAGAGTACACTCCGCGATTGGACCGCAGTTCAACCTGACGATCGACGAAATCTTTGAGATCTCCCAAGCAGACGAAGATGACGAAGACCAGGAGGGTAGCGCCACACATCAGCAAAGAATGCACGAGTACCGTGGCCTCAGAAAGAACTGGATATCGTGAAAGTTTGTTTTGCCCGTGTAGTACATTGTCTGCCACCGTTTCGAAACTACGTACTTCTAGCGTTGCCCCAGTTCTCCTGCTTTTTTGTGTTTTTCTGTGTCCCACAAAAAGTTAACTCCGGAAGTGGACCAACAAACGTGACATAATCACTGCGGCATTGTTGAGCGCGGTCCCTATAATGTGGAACCGCTTTAACCGACCACGTGGTGGGACTCGACACACACTATTAAAGCTTGAGATTGATCCGGCAAACCTCTCTCTCCTTCATCCTAACCTCTACTGTCATGCCTAAAATCTCGAATAAGGAAAAACTCAGCATCACTCTTCCTGCCCGGCCATACCCGCGGGGCGCACCGTCTAAAGCAAAAGCAAAAGCCAAGCCCAACAACGTCGCCCAGAGTAGCAAAGAGAAACCACCAAACGAAGGTGAGCTTCCATCAAAAGCAACGAAATTGTAATGAAAACTTACGCTCACAAACCTGCATTCTTTTTTTAGATGCAACCGCGGGTGGTTCTGGAAGTCATTTGGAACCGCTTCGCGTCTCCAAAGATTACTGTTGCTTCTGCGGTGACTTCATGCAGAAGAAGAATCTCTGCATTGACTGCGGGGCGTATGTGTGTGAGCAGTCAATAGCGTTCGGGAGCGGCTGCATTGCCTTCGAAACGGTTTTACCGAAGAAGCCGTTTTACTGCGTACTCTGCGACGTCAAAAGATGGCGTCAACTTCCCGAGCCTCGCCCGCCAGGCGGCCTCCCTGTGAGTCGCTGCCTCTGCATCTCAGCAACCTCCACTGGTCTTACTCCGTTGGTTGCAGTATCGTTTCGAGGGATACTCGGGCAGAAAACGAGCAAAGCTGACGTGGCCGCTCGTCATAGTCAACATGACCTTGTCCACCAGCTTTGAGAAGTTCATTGCTGATGGCCTCAATGTCGACTTTGGGTTTCAGTACATTGCAGCAAGGCAGAATGTGAGTGAAGTCTCTTTCATAATTTTTTGACGTAGCATGTCGACGATGCCCGCCCAGTTACGACTCGTCGACATCAGCCTCAAGTCAGGCGGGCAGCCACGCGCCCTTAAGCTAATGGAGGAAGGCCGGGAGCTAATCACTCATTCGCTCGCATCAAACTTTCCCGCGAACTGTTTCATCGTCCTCGACACGCATGCGAACACCCATAATGGGCAACTGCAATGGGCAGGGGGCGTTACCGCCACGCAAACCGCTGATGCGAGCGAGGTGGTTACCGAGTTCTGTGGCGCAGACTTCTTACGCCTAACGCGCGATGCGTCCAACGCTGCCATGACGTCTGTGTGTCCTGCACAACCTGGCTGGTATAGTGACTCGCCATATCTTCGAGGGGGCTGGAGAGGGCTTTTCGTTGCATCCTGTGGTCCAGCAGTGAGGAATCTAGCAGGCTTTCGAGACCTGAAACGGATGGTGGCAAGGTATGTTTGCCCCCTAACTTTCTTTTTCGCGAAGTTGACTCGCCGGCTCACAGGGATACTTTCGACTTTGTCATGGCGTTCGCTGGGTCCTCGACGATATCGACTTTCATCAAGACCGCCGTCAGCCAAGCCATCGAGGGCATGGGCGTCGATAAGTCGGGGAACATCTGGGACACCATCTCCCGGGTGGTCGCCAGAGACATCAACCTTTTGCATACCAACTCCGTCGTCCTCATCTACAGGGAACGTGAGGGCGCCAGGGAGGTAAGGTCCCGACAAATCGGCCTGCATTATCCGCCGATGAGAGCATGGGGGTTCGAGTTCACTGCATGCGGTAACGATGCATGTAGACCGTCCGCTTACGATTTCTCCATGAAGGATAACGATTCGGGAACCCGTATCGTTTGCAGGCTTTGCGGCTGGGCGTCGACAACGCTGAAAATAAAGGATATCGAAGGGCTTTTTGTCAGGTTGAGCAGCACTGTGCCGAACGTATTCTGGCATGAATATCCGCCGTCTGCAGAGCTACAGGACGTCTTTGTTCGCGTCACAAAAAGCAGGGCAAAAAAGTAGTAGATTATGAGTTGAAAACTATGTGATAGGATTTGTTCGTTCGCCCAGAGTGTAATTATTATTACAGACGTAAATAGAATGTTCAGCGCAAAAAGAACAAGGCATCTCGCTTCGCCATTCGTCGACAAAACCACAGGAACGCTTCCATACAGTTGTGGTACCTCCCTGTGTTCGGTTCTTCTGCAACCGCCCAAGTGGTAAAGTCATCGTCAGTCTCAATCGACACCGCGATGCTCAAGTCCTTGGCCATTTCCTGCCTGAGCGACCGGTTCAGCCACATACAGAACGCCACCCTGAAGATGAACGACCCAAAGGGACATTTATCCTTTTGGAGGTACACGCTTTTCTTGTGGCATTTCGGCCCCTCTCCGTTTCTGCCCTTTTCTTGTGGTATACCACACGAATAGCAATACGCGAACTTCTCGAAACGAAAGGCTCTTTTGAAGTCGTAGTACTGTTCCCTCGCCTCCGCCGTATGCGTCTGCTCAAAGAACGCACACGCCGGGTAATCGTCGTCGACCAGCTGCTGGGCGTTGACGAAGTGATACGGGCATTTACCGGCCAACTTTGGCATGTAGAGGTCCAAGGACCTAGTTCGCTCAAGGCGACCTTGCACCGCACTCTGCGCCGCGGCAGCTCTCATCTGATAGCTCTCCATGTTGGGCAACGACGACGAAGAAGCCAACGGCTGCCTCACTGGCAGGCTGGGCGCCGCTGTTGTCACGACGAAGGCGTTTGGTTGAGAAGTTGTCTGGACGAGGGGGTTGAGATGGTTAGGTCGTCGTCAGACTGTAGGCACGGCGGCGCGACGAGCGTACGTACCATCGCTAACGGCTCGTGGTTCTCGACCACATCAGCAGCCTTATAGAACACCGGGGGCAACGGTACGCCAAGGCCGTAGTCAGTTGACTGCGACCGCTGCTGGGGATTGGCGCGTTCTCTTCCTTTTTCCCTCTGCAGCATTTCGCCTGCCGTGGTCCAGTTAGAGGCAGACTCGGAGCCCGCGTTCCTTTTGGTCGCTGCCAGTCGAGCCTTGGGTGGGGGTGATTCGCTGACTGCCGCAGTAGCAAACCGGTGCATCTCTCCGTTGGGATCACAGACGTCGCATAGGACTTGGCCCTTCAGTTCGCGACACTTCTTCGCCAGGTGAGCACCGTCCATGGTCTTCATCGCCTGGTAAACCCGACACGTATTCTTGTACACCATCTGTTCCAGCTCCCAAACAAGTAGGGCGTCCGTATGATTAAGGAAACTCGCAGGGCTCTTTGACGTCACAAAGAACGCGTGCGACTCCCTGCCGTCCCTCCCTGCCCGTCCTACCATCTGCATCGTGGTCAGGAAGCTGTAGGACGGTTCGTTTATCACGACGAAACGGACGCTTGGGTAGTCCACGCCTGATGCGAAGGCCGAGGTGCATGCCATCACCTTGACATGGCCAGCGGCCCACTTCTCCAGGTTGTAAGACTTCGTGTTCCCGGCAGTCTGTAGCTTGCTGTGGTAGACAGCGTATCGGTTTGTCGTGGAGAACGCGTTGGCCGCTTCACAACTAGTGAAGAACACTAACATGCGCTCCTCGCCGGTCAGTTTCCTCTCGAGCGCGGACACCAAATTCGTCAGTCCTCGTGTGGGTAGCAGAGTCAGGCGAATCGTGTGAAGACCGATTTCAGGACGATTTGTCGTCCCTCGAATTAACGCCGTTCTGTCTTTGTTCATTGAATAGATATCGAGGAATCTCTTCAACATGGTGGGGGGCGCCGTTGCCGAAAGTAGAATGACGGGCATGTTTGACACTCCCGCCCAATTCGCTAGGGCCTTCCACGCCTTTTTGCGCTCAGCTGGACAGCCGAGTTGGTCGTGGTGTTCGTCGACGACCATGCACGTGAACTTGGGGGCGTCCTTCTCCAAAAGCATCCTGCAAGGAGATATGTTAGTCGACAATAGCAATCGAGCTACTCCGAGTCATACTCACGTTTGGAAGCGCTGCGAAGATACGTGTTCGACTTGCACGAACAGGATCTGTACATCTGGAGGCACGACCGTGCAGCGGCTGTAATCCACCACCCTCATTTTCGCCTGTGCTCTCATGCTCTGCTCGTCCAGCAGCGCCGTGAACGGGCACACGACGAGCATTTTGACTTCTGGATCCAAGAGAGGCGGGACCAACCACAGCATACTCTTTCCACCGCCTGTCCGTATGGTGATCATTGCGTCCTGCCGTCTGCGCATGACCAGCACGATGGCTAACATCTGCGCCAGGCTCTTCTCCCGAGCACTAGGTTTTCCCAGTAACTTTCCCATGGCGTGTCGGATGTTAGACCGCAGTGCAGATTCCTCATCCATCTCAGGATTCTGCACGTTCTCGATGACAAGGCCGGGCGCCTCGCGGAAAGAGCACGCGGGAGCTTCCCTGCGTCCTGCGTCGTACGACTCAGAGCCTGGCGTATCGCTGGCCAACCAGCTCTTGTCGTCGTCGTCGTCATCCATCTCCACGTCCTGGAATCGAGGCAGATCCTTGTCGATACCGCCGTCTGAGTCCTCCGAACCCCAGTCCAAGTCAGAGGACAGCTCTACTACTATTTCAGCCTCAGGCTGTGCAGGTTTTCTATGCAGCCGCCTTCGACTGTCGAGGGAATGGTCGCTGAGTGAAGGGGCGATCGCAATAACTTTCCTTCTTTGGCCAGGAAGGAGAATCTGAGAGGCGTCGGTGTCGTCGGCGGCGGGTGATGAATTATGGACCAGTACGGTAGGTTGATTATAATCCTTCCAGGTGGTCGGGTCGAACGGATTTCCAATGGCTGAACTTCGGTCCCACTGGGCGTCATCCGAGTCGGGGAGGGGGGGTTCAAGTTCGTCCAGCTGTATAGGTCGTCGTGAGGGCCCGGCCTGTGACTCGGGGTGGAATGGGAGTTCGCGGGGAACCGAGGACCGAGACTCTAACTGCTTTGCCGCCGCACGAGCGAGAGTTTGAATGACGTCGGGCGTCAAACCGATCGTCGTAAGCGTTGTCTGTATGATTTCGGTCAGGGTCCTCGAAAGTTGCTCCTGGTCCAACGCAGGCGGTTTGGCAGATCTGGCTCGATTGATAGGTTCTGGGGGCGGCATGGGACCCAAGCCGAGCAAGCTTCCCCATTTCTTCGCCAACCAACGGTGTCCGTTCATCTCGTTGTTCGTCACCCGTGGCAATGCTCCATGAATGACCGCGTAGTGCGCGACTTCGACCTCCGTAGTGTGATCTGCAGCATCGGCGAGGATATCGTCCGCACATGCAAAGCTCTCGTTGGGAGAGATGAACTCCCGGCCGAGTGTGATCATGCCCTGCCGAAAATCTCTTGCCCCCCACGCACATCCGAACATCTCGCGGTTCTTTTCCTTCACCTTGTCGTAGAAATCGGCCGGGGTCGTCTTTTCGCCTTTCTCGACGCACAAGTAGCTAAAGATGGGCGGGGTTGAGCACTGTGTTCAAAAGAAGAACACGACAACTTACGTGCGGTACAGCCATCGTGCATTTGGCCCATATACAATGCCTGCGAGAAGCGCCTGAGCCTCTCGAAAACCACTCCCGAGCAACACCAGCAAGATCTCCTTCAGCGGTTCCGAGAGGACGGCCGGGGTGCAGCTATCCTTGCCCTTCATGTTCGTCGTCTTGCTGTACCTGGTCAAGAAGAGGCCCTCTTCCCCTTGGAACATCACGTTACGAGGGCGGTCGGCGTTCCTGATCTGGTGTTGCAGAAACTGGGCGACGCGGGTCGAAAGATGGACTCCGACGTAGAGGGCATGAATGAAAAGATCCCACAGCGCGTCGGCGCTCGACAAGAAACTCTTGATCGCGACGAGGTTCCAGGTCCAGGAACCGTCTGCCATGAAGCAACCTAATTTCTTTCGCTCCACAACAGAAAGGAAGAAAACGTCCTTTCTCTCTCGGAAGGGCGATTCCTCCAGGAAACAGTATCCACGGTCCACGTTGCCCAGATCGTCCAGAATCGGGCCCATGTTCTCTGGCACTGAGCCTGGCCACGCTGGTTCGCCGCTCAGCTCGAGATACAGCGTCTTCGTCATGGCGATGAGTCGCTGCATTCCTTCCCGGAGCTTCTGTAGATGCAGCGTTTCCGTGCCGATAGATATCCATTGGTATTCGGGATCCACGTAAACTTGCGGATCTGCGACCTGCCCGAATGCGAGGTTCGAAATGAACTGTTGGAGTTCCCAGACCGTGTTGAAGATGGTGGCTTTGCCTAACTGGAGGGTGACAGCATAGAGCCGACCGACGCGGCTGCAAAAAAGAAAGAAAGAAAGAAAGAAAGAAAGAAAATTTAGTTTGAGGTGAAGCTCTCAAATAACGGAAGAGGTACTGACTCGAGGATCTCCTCGCGAGGGTCTACCTTGTCCGCCTCTGCAACCGCTTCGAAAAGAGTTACAAGGCGACAGAAATACTTGAACTGCGCCAGCATCGGCGTCACATCCTTCGGCTGCAAAAAGCCACCGTCCCGTTTGAGCACCTTCAGCCAAAGGAACCGCTCCACCGGGTTTCCCCACGTCCTCTGACTCTTTTCCTCCGGAGCGTTGACCACCGCCCAACACAGCTGGTGGTATGCGCGAACGACCTCTGTCGGTACTAGGTCCTGTGGCGTATTCATCGCCACGGACGCCCTCAGGGCGCTGAGCAGCCGGTCTAGGCCTTGCCTTTGCCTTTCTGTATACGAAAACTTCATGTTGAGAGCAAACCCACATTCGAGCCTGATCATGGCCCGGACCATCTGCAGGTACGTTGCGTCGTACCCCTTGTTGTCTGCGCCCAATAGATTAAAGCATGATTTTGCTCTGTGGGGGCAGACTCAGAGCGTCAGGGACATGGTAAGAAAACCGTCGAGGCTATCACGTACTGCTCTGGCGAGAAACCGGGACCGTTGAGCAAGACCTTGCGGATTGTAAAGGAGTTCGAGTGCCCGTTCAACAAATTCCTCGCGGACTCGTGGTAGGTCGCCACCGCGTTCTCCAATACGACGAAAATACCGCCTTGCTCTCCGACCTCGTGTTTGGCTTTGAGGAGGTGGACGGCCTGTCTCTGAACAGGGTCCTGGCGGATCTCCTGCTGGAACTTGTCCCAGTTGGTCATCCTCAGGAGCGGAGTGCGGTCCCGGTCTGCGTCTTGTATGGCCACAGTTTCGTCGGCCTGTCCTGTGAGAAACGCCCCTCGAAGATACCTGCGGACGTCCAAGTCCAAGTCTGGTGCGGCGATCACTGTGGGGTCCACCTCGAAGTACACTTGGCTGACGGATTTGAACATCGTCTGCACAAGGGTGCTCGCCATCGTCGAGTTACCCACAAGGCCTCGACCGTGCTTCTCTCTGCTGTGCTTCAGCATGGTCTGCTTGTCGCAAACGCTGTACTGGCACATGCCGTCTACCCTGCAAGAGAACCCTTCCTTGGGCGCTGCGATCCCTTCGACAGGAGGCCCGCCGGCTTTCGGGATCGGCACGTCCTGGGATTTCGCGTGTACTTCCCGCAGGGTGCAAAACTTGACGAAGTTCGCTTTTTCCTCGCCTTTGATGCTTTGGTCGTGGTTGAGTTTGACGTGTCCCAGAGCGGTCTGAGACGTCAGCCCTGCCTCACACTGGCGGCAGATGAGGATGTTGAGGCCACTGTGGTACCACATTCCGAGGCGATCGAGGATGGAACCGCCTTCCAGATAGTTCGTCCCAGGAGCCAACTCGACGTAGCCTGAGGTACGCTTCGTTTCTGAAACGCACGCCATCAGCAACGAAGGCGTGATGTGAACTTTGCAAAAGCTCACCGTTCTGTTGCTGCTGCTTCTTCGTCGTCTTCGCCGCTGGAACTTCGACGATGTCCACCGCCATGCTGTCATCACTCCCTGCCAGGCTACTGCTGGTTACGCTGCCAGTGCTGAGCGATCCAGCGGCGGGGATATCTACTTTTGTCTGTCAGCAAAGGTAGTTCTGCTGAAGGACTTCCCGCGCACCTTTCTTCCTCCAACCTCCATCAGAAAAGGCTCTTGGGGTTTCCCTTCCCTTCCCTTTTTCCTGGGGACAGTCGCCCAAGCGGTCCTCGATCAGAAAGGACCTGGAAACACATCTTGTACTCGTCTTCGTCGTCTTCCTGGTCGACGAACTGGTCTCAACTTGAAAAGTGAGTCAGCAAAGTGACCCGGGTTCAGGAAAGGTGGCTGGCAAGTCTCACCGTCGGAGCCATCGGAAGGCGCTTTTCGTTTCAACAGGGGCTGCACGTCCACCCCAGCGACAACGTCATGCTGGCGTTTGGCGTGCTTCAGAAGCGGGTCCCGTCCTGCGTACGCTCTGCCGCAACCCTCGATGGGGCACAGCAACTTTCCGTCCTTGAGGACGGCAAAGTACTCGACGCCGCCTAGGACGAAGATCGGGGTCGATGGGTGTCTGTTGGACCGATGACGGGCGAGGTTCTCCTGCGTGGATAACTTCTCCTGGCAGTCTGGGCAAGTGAATTCCATGGTTAAGACGATGTGAGACGCGAGGCTACGATGGAGTACGGTCGGGCACGTTGTGAGCGCCTCCCTCATATATATACCACTCTCCTTCACGACCGCCTGGAATTTTTTTTCAAGGCCGGACATGATACAAAGTACTACTGTCCCTCCGTCGACCCTAGCTAATGAGCTTTCAACGGGCCGAACTTGCAATGGCAAATGTTGAGCGCCAAGAGTCTGGAATATCCTCTGCGTCGGTAACCTTAGGCCGACCAAGCGGTGCACTACGTCGACCCTGACAATTAGTTCGACGGGCGCTAAATTAGTGGCAAGGCAACTCAATATAGCACCAAGCCTAGTAGTACCCGGAGCACAGCCCCCTCGGAGCTTCCACTGCGGGACTGCGGCTAACTGGAGCCGAGAAGTAAGCTATATAAAAAAACCCTTGCCAACCAACCACACGCCAATACTTGGCCTCAGTCTAACACGACAAGCCAGAAGTTTAGCATGGAAGCTGCTAATATTGATACCCTGTTAGCGGATGGCATGGCAACGATGCCAGAAGCTCCCGCAGACACCAAGTCCTCCAAAAGACCCAAAAAGACCAGGAATCAGAGGAGAACAAAGAAGAGGGATTTCCTGCAAGGCGCGAACGCATGCTTGCCGAAAAATGTGGGGAAAGCGGTAGCATTCAAGAGGGCGGCGACCGTCGTGAAAACCAAGTCGATGACTGCGACGGATCTGCAGACCGAAAGCATAGACGTGGCCGAAGGCGGATGGTTAGGAAGCAGGAAGCCTGTCTTGCATAAGGGTGATGCTGCGGTGAAAGATCTCCTCCGACGTGGTTATAAGCTGGTGAAATGGAACGGCGTGTGAGCATGTGGCACGTTTCACGATGACCGGGCTGCTGACGAGGCGCCTTGAAGGGACCCTCATGCTCTCCTGGACTATTCTGATCGCGTTGTCGTAGTGCTTGCAGGACGTGCGAGGGAAAGCTTCCAGGATGTGCTTGACGAGGCCACGTCTCTATTCGATCGATACAGCCAGACTCTCCCGCCAAGGCAGCAAGCGTTGCGTCGCCGAAATGATACGGCAAAAAAGTATGCAAGAGGCGACTTCTACAGTACAACCGCTGGAATATCCTACGGCGGCGGACAAAAGGTAAACTTCCCGATTTCGTACACGTAGTAGTTTGCTGACTTCGGCCGTTTCTCGCACGCTGTACTACAGGTGCCCATGGAGACCGCCCAGGAAACAGAATACCACGAAATAGTAGAAGAGCTGAGGGAAAACCAATCCATGAAGCGACTGGCTGGCTTCCACAACCGTACGTTTACTTGATGATATCGCCCGAGTCAAACGCCCTCCCTGACAGCCTGGTGACGTTGTAGAAGCCTTCCAGACTTTCTTCCCAAAGATACATGCGTACTATACGGATACGCTGTCGAAGCTCTACAACGAGAACTCAGACTTGCGACGCCCTTATGAAAGCTCCATCATGGCCGCTGCAGCCTTCAACTTGGGGCCTGCCACCGTCTGCGATCCACACCGAGATGGTGCCAATCTGTCGTTTGGGATTTGCAGTATTACAGCGCTTGGGCACTTTGATTCAGAGCGCGGTGGGCATCTCGTACTCGAAGAGCTCGAGCTCGTCGTAGAGTTCCCCCCAGGTTCAACGGTTCTAATCCCTTCCGCGATCATAACCCATTGGAACACCAGGATCAGCAAGGGCGAAAAGAGGTATTCGTTTACTCAGTATTCCGCAGGTGCCTTGTTCTCCTACATTGAGAACGGCATGAGGTCGAACATAAAGGTCATGGAGGATGCGACTTGGATGGAGCAGCAGGTCTTGAAATATGTCCGACAGGTTGGAGAGGTGTGGCAACGAGGGCTTGAACTCTTTCCTCACATTAGCGATTACCAAGATGAAAATCTGTAATTAAGCGGGTAATTCTACTGTTCATTACACTTAAGTCTACCAATGTAGAACGAGGCGCATAGTGCCGTCACATCTCAGCCGCATACATGCCATGGCTCGCCCGTTGCGATGTACATCAGTAAAACACTGTCTTGTGAGACATATTGCAAGGTATCCATAGAGGACCATAGTACTACATACTTCCATATGTGATCAAAGTGCCATAGCAGGTGTCAGGAATTGTGTGATAAATACTCCTATGTATCCATAGCACTGCATACATCCATATGTGATCAAAGTGCCATAGCAAGTGTCAGTAATCATGAGAGAAATACTTCATAGTTTCCTAGCATTGCATACTTCCATAAGTGATCAAAGTGCCATAGCAGGTGTCAGGAATTGTGTGAGAAATACTTCTATGTGTCCATAGCACTGCATACATCCATATGTGATCAAAGTTCCATAGCAAGTGTCAGTAATCATGAGAGAAATACTGCATAGTCTCCTAGCATTGCATACTTCCATATCTGATCAAAGTGTCACTGGCATACTAGCAGGTTTCAGGAAAAGTGTCAAAATCTTATGATATTTTTCCATCAACACATTCGACTCAAGTTTAGACTCAACATGTCACTTATTGACACCTTATCAGAGCTTTTCATTTGCCGACTAAGTCAAAAACAATTAAGCTCTGTTGACTACAAGTAAGCTACAAGTTACCCCCGTGGGCCGTGGCAATGACTCGGAGGGCGGCATTGGTACGGTGCTGTCCCGGGCCGAGTCGCGTCCGACTCGGAGTCATCGTCAGCGTCGTCCAGTCGCGTCATAGTCGACGCGCATCATCCCCGGCCGCATCCAACTGCAACCCGTACCCGTACTGCACACCGCTGTGGTTTGGCGTCGTGGTGTGGTGTGCCATCAAGTCAGTCGACGCGTTGTGGTGCAACGTCACTTCGTTCATCATCATCGCGTTGTGGCACGGCGTGTCGTTCGTCGGCGTCGTGGTGTCGTCCGTCGTGGTGCCGCCAGTGGCAATGAGGGCAGCGTTACAGTGCTGTCCGAGTCGTCGTCGGTGTCGTCGAGTCGCATCGTAAGTCGACGCGTTGTGGTGCCACCTCACGTCATTCGGCGCCGTCGTGTCGTCGACGGTGTCGTCGAGTCGCATCGTAAGTCGACGCGTTGTGGTGTCACCTCACGTCATTCGGCGTCGTCGTGTCGTGCGCCGTTCGCTGCGTCAGCGTCGTCGTCATGACCGCATCAACGACACCACCGCTTCCAACGCACGACGTGTGCACGCGTGTAGGCATCGGCGACGACCACGTAGCTCATCCCTCGAATCGACCGCAGACACTGACAGCGCCATCGACCGCTTCCCAAACGTATCGACCAGAGAGGAGTCGACCAGAGAGGAGGTTTCCACGTCCACGTGCCTGTCGTTCACAGAAACGAGATGCAGATAGTTGGTCAGGCAAGCATAGTATACATGTTGCCGCTTACCAGCTCCGAACACGGTTATTGTCCAACACGCACTCGAGAAAGCTCCATTGAAGAAGTCCAAACAGGCGCTCTCGGTCCCGCGCAGTTTCGTGATCGTAGATAGAATGGCCTCGGAAAGCAAGACGGCCGTCCCTTGTTGAACGTCCGAGGGCACGATCCCAGGTAACACGTGCAGCAGGTCGAACAACATGTTTTCCTGTCGGCTGTGCGGCAGTCTGTGGAAGCATTTCGTGAGCGTCATGTCCAGCAGTCGACGCCATGCCTCGTAGCCGGTCGCGACCGTATGCGCCACTTTTCCGTCTGATTCCCGATTGCACGACTCTCCAGAATTCCAAGGAGATGCATAGAACGCTTACCGGTCATAGAGGAGCGTGCACAACGTTGACCCGATCGTCTCGAGGACATCGCGTATATGCGCCTCGTTCACCCGTTCCTCCTCCTCTTGCCCGACCTGTTCAGCAC
>JBBPPA010000444.1:0-22373 GCA_038091735.1 Leccinum pellstonianum | reverse complement strand
CAACCTAGAGAGCGTCGACCAGCGCGTCGCGCGCGGACCGTTCTCGCGTGTGTCGCCCTCGCCGAACGGCAAGCTGCTTGCGCTCCTGAACTTCAGTGGGCTACTGTGGGTCGTCTCGACCGACTTTCAGCGGAGCCTTGCCGAGTTCGACACGCAGACGGCTGCTGCCGGCGTGGAGGGCGGCGTGAACCAGGTCGAGTGGTGCGGGAACGATGCGATCCTTGTCACGTGGAACGATCTGGCATTGTTGGTTGGGCCGTCTGGCGACACGTTGCGGTGAGTGCAGGCGCTAGATGGAATTCTGACGGGAACGTGAAGGAAAAGTGTGACAGGTATTTCTACTCTGGAGCGACGTTTGCAGTCACGGAACTTGACGGCGTGCGCGTCGTTGGTCAAGAAGTCTGCGACTTTATACAGAAAGTACCCGGTAAGAACTGCATGACGCTACAATTGAACGCGTCACGGAAACGCATACTATCATTCCATTCGTAGTACCGTCCATGTCAGTCTTCCGACCTGGATCGACGTCTCCATCTGCAATACTTTTCGACGCTTGGGAGAGATTCACGCGGCGTTCGTCCAAGGCAGACGAGAGCATTCGGAGCATTCGACCTGAGCTTGCAGCGGCCGTCAACGAATGCATAGACGCTGCCGGCCACGAATGGGAGCCATATTGGCAACGCCGACTTCTTAGTGTCAGTCACTTTTGCAACTTCCAGAGCTTCTATTTCTATTTCTCTGATGCGACGTGTCCAGGCAGCGAAATTCGGTTGGGGATTTTTGGATCTCTACAATCCTGGCGACTTTGTCGCGATGGGTCAAGCACTCAAGGTGTTGAACTCGGTCAGGTTCTACGAGATAGGGATACCGTTGACGTACTCCCAGTAAGCAATACGTCCCGTGTTATTTTCGTCATGCTGAGGGATGTTCGTGTTAGATATCAATACATGTCGCCGATGCATCTCATCTCCCGGTTGACATCGCGAAACTTGCACCTCCTTGCCCTCCGGATTTCGTCACACCTCTCACTCAAGGCGGACATTGTGTTGAAGCATTGGGCAAGTGCCAAGATCGCGCGTTCCAAATCTTCCGCAACAGATACCGAGGACGAGGAGTTGTGCAAGGTGATCGTCGACAAGTTTGAGAAGCTTGGAAAAGGCGCCGTGAGCTATGCAGATATTGCGCGTCGCGCGTGGGAGGTGGGCAGGACCGGTCTTGCGACCAAGGTAAGCGCACGGGCGTCGTTCATGCTTGGCCGACGTTTGTTGATTCTCTTTCTCATCTCTTCCTTGTTCCACCCTTCAAAGCTTCTGGACCACGAGACGCGCGCATCGGACCAAGTGCCGCTGCTGTTGATGATGAAAGAGGACAAGCTGGCATTGTTAAAGGCAGTGGATAGTGGAGATACCGAGTTGGGTATGTGTTTTCATTATCCTATATGGTGGGTGTGGTTCGACCGACCGATTGTTTCAGTATACCACGTCCTGTTGCACCTGCACAAACGGCTCCCCCTCGGCTCCTTCTTCCGTCTGATAGAGGATGGTGGTGAACGCCTTGTGCCTGCGAGCAGGCTACTCCAGGTGTATGCGCGGGAGCAAAATCGGGAGATGCTGCGCGATTTCTATTATAGCGACGACAGGAGAGTTGAGAGCGCGGTATTGTTGCTGGAGGAAGCGAGTCAAATGACGGTATGCGCCTCCTCGTTCGTTCGCGTTGCTGGTTGACCGAGCGAGTGTAGGATCAAGGAGCGATCATCGAGTCTGTCAAGTCTGCGGAAAAGTTTTTTTCAGACGACAAGGATCATGGGTTCGAAGCCAAGGTGCGTACACCTTTTATGGGGGGATTCCAGAGGCTGGACTTGAATGTGACGTCGGGATTTGGTCGAGCAGATGATGGACGAGAGCGCGCGTCTCCTTGCGATGCAGCAACAGCTCGAAAAGGATGCGGACGGCAAGGTCACATTCTTTGAACTGAGCGTGTCCGAGACGATACGTACGTGTCTGATGAACGGGATGGGCAAGAAGGCGGACAAGGTGAAGAGCGAGTTCAAGGTCCCTGACAAACGGTGAGTTCGTTAGGAGAATGATGCTGTCGGCATTGGCAACTCATGCTGTGTTTCGATGCAGGTTCTGGTATATCAAGCTCCACGCTTTGACGGTGCTCAGGGACTTTGAGGGGCTGGACACATTTGCACGATCGAAGAGGAGTCCGATCGGGTACGAGGCATTCGTCCGACATCTCGTCACGACTGGGCATCTCAAGGAGGCTGCGAGCTATGTAATGCGGTGTGACACGCACAAGCGGGTGGATCTATACGTGCTGTGCGAGGACTGGCGGGCTGCTGGGAGGGAGTGCAAGGAGCGGGGCGACAAGAAGGCAATGGAGTGCGTATTTTGTTTTCTGGCTGTTCTTGCCGTGGGCTCCGTGCTGACGGACAATGTTTGTTCAGAGCGCTAAAGAAGCAGTGTCCCAACTCGCTGATCGCACGGGAGCTGGAGATCATGAGCGCCTCGATGAAGTGAGGAGATGGCCGCGCTCTTGTCTTGTGTATACATGCGTTTTTCAGTTGTTTCGCGTCATTATAAATGGATCGTTCGTTATCGGCGTTCAATTAGCAAGCTTTGTCCAATAGTATCCGTACATAAACAGGCAAGGTTCAACTGTGACCTTCCTGCACTTGTGAGCTACTTGTACGCCCTTCTCGCAGCATGAGTAGCTTTTACCGCACTAAAATATACTAATAACAGGCCCTGGGTTAACAAGCGATGCGAATCCAACTCGCGGTGGCTCGCTGCCAAAATCGAACACCGTATAGGACAGCTGCAGGAAAATGACCCCAATCGTCCAGAAAGGTACTGGTCGGGTTCAGCAGTCAGTATGGGGATCGGAAAACGGAAGAAGAAATGCTGAATAGGAGAATCTCACCTGAATCGCCATCAGCCATAATCCCGCTGAAACAATCCGTTGAACCATCCTTAATCTGTCCCATGTTGAGGACATTGCCAGGGATTAAAATCGGCTTTCCACCAATGGTAAAAGTCATCGAGGGAAAAGAATTGCATGGGACTACAAGGAGTCAATCAAAAGTACCAAATTCGACCGAAACTCACAGGTGTAGTAACCATCCTGGAAGACCTTACCACCATACGCCCGGTGCAGGGCCGAAACTCGCGACGTATCACCAAAAATGAAGAGGGAACCAGTGTCAATGATGGCGGGTACATCTGTCCACACTATCCTGCCATTAACTTTGATGTTATCTATGTTCAGCTCCCAGAAATGCTGAAAGGACAGTTTAAGTATGCATTCATTACCACCTGGCGTTTACGCTCACCGGTCTTGTTACAGGAGTAAAAATGAGGCTATCAGCAATATAAAGCGCCTCATTCATTCCGAGTCCACCGACGTACAGCTCGCCTCCAGAAGCGGTGAGCATGAATGAAAACACCGGTTTAGGCAGCTTTCCTTCACTGAAGAGTGTGTGAAACAGGGGGCTCTGAGCATGATACTTTGAGAGAGACGGGAAAGCCAATCCCACTAGACCATCTGCAGCAAACCCAGATAGTGCCATATTAGGAGAGTATGTTGTCGCGGCACCGATGATCTGAACGTCGACCTACTCATCAGTCAGAAGTGATCACGTTCGCAAATTGTAAAAACATACGGTGAGACCAGCAATGGTCACATTGTCCATGTATTCTTTACCTTCGACAGTCGCGCCATCCTTGAATCCCAGCAAAAAATCTTGATTCAGGTCTTTTGCGGATGACTGAGGCGAACCAGGATCCCAGAGGTTATAATGGCTTCTGCAGTTCTCATCACCGGTTGACGCTGGGACGAAGAGGTCGCTGGGTCAAATAAGACGAGGGAGTAACTGGCACTGACGGAAAGGACTTACCTAGAACCGGTGTCGAACTGAACTAAAGTGGCGACCTGAGTGAATGGGTGTCGCAAATGCACAGAAAAACTCGCCAGTGAAGGATTTTGCGGGAGTGCCGATCGAAATGATCCCATACCACATCTCATGGTCGTGGTTTGTCAGATGAATGCCAGCTCCACTCCTTAAGCTGTCCCGTTCCGCAGCAGAATGATGGGGCGTTCCCATGTTCCTTTCAAAAATATTCATGCCACGAATGATCTTGCTAAAAAAAGTGTGAATGAAAACGATGCCTGAGGACATCACAGAGCGAATGAGATATACGCGCTATGTGATGCAACATGAGAATTGAGCACGTCTATATCGATGATTTTGTTGGAATTCATCGAGGAAGAGTGTTTGATGAGTGGTATGGCCATGCCAGTACTTTCCCCCCTATGATCAGGTGTTGGGGCGGCCAAAACAACCGCTGTGACCGCCATGGTTGTGATCACCTTGAAGGACATTGAGTAGTAAATGTGTAGGAGCAGAGATATCTGCGTTTGACTTATCTAAATATACATCATGTCTAGGATAAAACCGGATCACAAGGATCGAACTTCGAAGTGCAGTTGATGGATTTCAAACTCGCCTTCATCGATGATATTCGAACGAGACTCTGGCGCTGAGTGGCCCAAACCAATGAAGTATGGATTACCGGCAAAATCCGGTGGTCATTGATTCATCGACATGATCAACTGAAACGTGGCTCGGCTGACAATAGCTCGGCAGGACAAGTGAGGCATCCGTCAATGATCAGCATGGTGTAGTAGCCTGCAAACGTCTCGTCCGCTGGTTTTGTTCCTTTCTGCGTCGCCGTTCGTCGCGTCCAGCGAGTTTAGCACAGAGCAAGGACGAAGGTCATTTGTCAGAGAACAACGAGCCAATGCTTGAACTGTCTTTCTTGTGACAAATGATCCGCCACCTCCCTTTGTTTTGAATACAGAAATGTTCAACTGAGCGCGGCGC
The DNA here is from genome assembly GCA_038091735.1 of Leccinum pellstonianum. Taxonomy (NCBI): domain Eukaryota; kingdom Fungi; phylum Basidiomycota; class Agaricomycetes; order Boletales; family Boletaceae; genus Leccinum; species Leccinum pellstonianum. The sequence continues at coordinate 17,488 of JBBPPA010000444.1, read as the reverse complement.
ACTCCAATGGAGTTCGGTGAACAGCCGTAAACTTCCAGTTATTCTCGACCTGTAGTTCCGACGTTGAACGAAACTCGATCCGAAACTCGATCCTTTAGTTTGAGTGATGAAGTTTCGATCGTTCAGATCATCAAAACAGGTGTGGGTTCGCTTATCGAATGCCTTCTGTACACGACGGGGGTCCCTCCGGCTAGTCCCGTGGTGGTGCTGCGCAATAACAAAGAAGCGCAGGAGGGGGCCTCCTGGCACAGAATAAGACGAGGGAGTAAATGGCACTGACGGAAAGGACTTACCTAGAACCGGTGTCGAACTGGACTAAAGTGGCGACCTGAGTGAATGGGTGTCACGGATGCACAGAAAAACTTACCAGTGAAGGATTTTGCGGGAGTGGCGATCGAAACGATCACATACCAGATCACATCATTGTGGTTTGTAACATCGATGCCAGATCCACTCCTCAAGCTGTCCCGTTCCACAGCAGAACGATGGAGCATTCCTGTGTTCCTTTCGAAACTATTCATGCCACGAATGATCTTGCTAAACAAAAACAATCGAGGACATCACAGAGCGAATTAGATATACGCGCTATGTGATGCAACATGTGATTTGAGCACGTCTATATTGATGCTTTTGTTGGAATTCAGTAAGTAAGAGTGTTTGGTGAGTGGTATGGCCATGCCAGTACTTTCCCCCCTAGGATCAGGTGTTGGGGCGGCCAAAACAGCCACTGTGACCGCAATGGTTGTGATCACCTTGAAGAACATTGAGTGGCAAATGTGGAGGAGCAGAGATATCAACAAGGACATGCGTTTGACTTATTTACATAGATATACATCATGTCTAGGATAAACCCGGATTACACAGATCAAAGTGCAGTTGATGGATTTCAAACTCACCTTTATAGATGATATTCGAACGAGAGGCGCTGAGTGGACACCGGCCTGGCGACCCGCAGTTCTGACGTTGAACGAAACGCAATCCCTTGGTTGAAGTGATGATGTTTCGATCGCGTTCGGATCATCATAACAAGTAGGGGTTCGCTTATCGGGTGCCTTCTGTGCATGACGGGGGTCCGGAGGTCCCGGCTAGTCCGGTAGTGATGCCACACAATAACGAAGAAGCACAGGAGTGGTGATGAAGCAAGCTTCTTATCAGCGAAGCCATCGTTTCATAGTCTTGGGAGCCTTGTTTCTCCTCCCTTTGTCTTCGGCGTTGCGAAAGCGATGAAGTTTTTCTTCAGGCATGGTGCACGACGGATCTTTCCCAGAGTGAAAGATGAGAAAATATGCGCTTCGCCACAGCTCTATACGAGGTTGATGGGAAGCAAGGGGAAGCGCTACACCGCCGTCAGAATCTTTCATGCGCAGAATGGCTTTCGACGGGCATATACCACTGAAGCTCCTCAAGGCTTCGTTATTAGAGTGGCCTTCCACTTCGGTAACCGACCGGGTGTTCGTTGGCGTCTTTTCCGATTACAATTCGATGCAATGCAGAACAAAGACTGTACTCCAAAATTGTGTCGAGTCCGGTGGATCATTGACGAAGTCACGCATCCTGGAGACAGGCGCGCAGCACACACACGAATGGCGCAGCCATCATAGTCAACGGTCGGAATTGACTCAGTTGAGGAGCACTTACACGACCGCGTATCCCACGATTGGAATGGCCTCTTCGACGTGCATGGTCCCCAGTTGATCTCCGTCCAACCGTGACCCTGCCAGTGCAAACCCAATTAATATTCGAACGACGTGTATATATGGACCATCTCTCCTGGAAACAGACTTTCATCTTGGTATGTTATCCAAGCCACGTCTCCTACGGCAATATTTGTCTTGCTGTGGTTGTTGCTTTTGCCAGGTGGAACTACTTGGGCCGGGGCCGGGCTGGCCAATGACAATAGTGACATGCTGGCCTGAAGTGACTTATGTAACCGCTCATGTGATGCATCACGTGCATTTTACATTTTTCCAGGTCGGAAAGTTTTTTTATTGCAGCGCGTTTCTGTTCCGTCCCCAAGCTTCGTCCTTGTTTACCTTTTTCCTCGTCTTTTTTTTATTAAAAGAAAAATACGATGCACGCTATCTCGTCTTCATCGTCCCGGGCAGCCCGTAGGGCAGCTGCGAAAGCCGCACGTCCTATTCTCGCCCGCGGAGCCCACAAGGAAATTAAGTTTTCCAACGACGGACGGGCGAGCATACTGAAAGGTGTCGACGTCCTCGCCAACGCCGTCAGCGTCACCCTTGGCCCCAAGGGTAAGTTTGCACCCCCGCTCGTTTGTATTTGTCTCGCGAACAATCCACGTCCTCTAGGTCGCAACGTCATCATCGAGCAGTCCTTTGGTGGTCCCAAGATTACCAAGGGTGAGTCCTCCGTGCTTGCGCACGTGTCGTACGTGCATTTTTTGCTCACTCTAGATCGTTCTCAGACGGTGTGACGGTCGCGAAGTCGATCACGCTCAAGGACAAGTTTCAGAACCTCGGTGCCCGGTAAGCTTCCAACGCTTCTTCCCTTGTTTCGCTGTGGTCCCCTCACATGCTCACGCCTTCCCTGCAGTCTCGTTCAAGACGTGGCGCAAAAGACGAACGCAACTGCCGGTGACGGGACGACGACGGCGACCGTGTTGGCACGCGCCATTTACTCGGAGGGCGTCAAGAATGTCGCTGCAGGCTGCAACCCGATGGATCTTCGTCGTGGGTCGCAAGCGGCCGTCGACCGTGTCGTCGAGTTCTTGTCTGCACATACAAAAGAGGTGACGACGACGGCGGAGATTGCCCAGGTCGCGACGATCTCAGCCAACGGTGACAAGCACATCGGTAACCTGATTGCTCAGGCTATGGAAAAGGTTGGCAAGGAGGGCGTCATCACTGTCAAGGAGGGTCGCACGATTGAAGACGAGATTGAGATCACGGAGGGCATGCGCTTCGACCGCGGATTCATCAGCCCGTATTTTATCACCGACGTCAAGACGCAAAAGGTCGAGTTTGAGAAGCCACTCATCTTGTTGAGCGAGAAGAAGATCTCGATCTTGCAAGACATTCTTCCTTCGTTGGAAGCTGCTGCACAGTCGCGTCGTCCTTTGGTGATCATTGCCGAGGATGTGGACGGAGAGGCGTTGGCTGCTTGTATTCTGAACAAGTTGCGCGGCCAGCTTCAGGTTGTCGCCATCAAGGCACCTGGCTTTGGTGACAACCGCAAGTCGATTCTCGGTGACCTTGCCATCCTCACTGGCGGTACTGTCTTCACGGACGAGCTCGACGTCAAGCTCGAAAAGGCCACGCCTGATCTCCTTGGGTCCACTGGCTCCATCACCATCACCAAGGAGGACACGATCGTCCTCAATGGCGACGGATCCAAGGATGCCATCCAAGCGCGTTGCGAACAGATCCGTGCTCTTCTCGCTGATGCATCAACGAGCGAATATGACAAGACCAAGTTGCAGGAGCGGTTGGCCAAGTTGAGCGGCGGTGTTGCGGTCATCAAGGTCGGTGGTAGCAGTGAGGTCGAGGTCGGGGAGAAGAAGGATCGATATGACGATGCTCTAAATGCCACGCGGGCTGCTGTCGAAGAAGGTATCGTTCCTGGTGGTGGCGTCGCGCTTCTCAAGGCCTCGCTGGCACTGGCGACCAACACGCCAGGTTCAACAAATCCCCCGTCCAACCCGGACGCCAAGATTGTTCCCACGGTCAACTTTGACCAGGACCTTGGTGTCAATATCATTCGCCGAGCACTGACGCAGCCCGCGCGTACTATTTTGACGAATGCGGGTGAGGAGTCTGCGGTGATCGTTGGCACGCTTTTGGGTCAGTACGGTGGTGCGGAGAACTTTGCCATGGGCTATGATGCGAGCAAGGGTGAATACGTGGACATGATCAAGGCTGGTATCGTGGACCCACTCAAGGTTGTACGGACCGCCCTCGTGGATGCGTCGGGTGTTGCAAGTTTGTTGACGACGAGTGAGGCATGTGTAGTGGACGCTGAGGAGGAGAAGCCTGCTGGTCCACCCGGTATGGGAGGTATGGGTGGCATGGGTGGCATGGGCGGGTTCTAAGTGTTGCCAGCACACACCCAAGTCCACTCTCTTAGCGTACATGACGGGGCCATTCTGGACGACGACGACGACGACGACGAAAAGGATCGTGTTGGTGACTTATGATTACCCCTCTCCCCGCGACATTCCTCGCACTGATATAACGTAGTCATTTACATAGTAGTTTATATTTATCACCTCAATCGCATCACCACTCACATGTTCTTTGTTGTTCGGACGGTAATCGGCTAGAACTAACGATTTGATTGGCTGGTGAGTGTGCCTTACTTAAGTAAGTAAGTAATCTCCGTTCTTCGGTGACAACATGTCTTCACTCGAACGTATCGTACGACCGTTCGGTGTTCGGTCGTACAAGTACATATCACCAGAAAACGCGTGACCCGAAAAGAACATGTCGACAAGAACTTCCGAGACAATAAGATTGGTCGATTGGTCGACCGATCAACCTAAAACATAACTCAGATTGAGCTCCGACCAACTGGCCCGAAGCAAATGTAGCAGTGCCGAGCGGCAACCCGAACTCTACCCCTTGCCGAACTCGGATCGCCTCCGCCGAGCTGCCCCCGCCGGGAAACCGATAAAAGTCCATCCATTCGGATCCAATTTCTCTTCTCTTCTTTGTTCTCTCAACCCCCTCCACCTGCCTCGCACCTGCACTTTTGCACTAGACACACAAATCTAAACCTAGATCTACGCAACAATGTCGACGATCGATCTCAAGCAACAACGACGCCGCAAGTTCGAAGCCGTGTTTGAACGGCTGAGGGACGAGCTCGTGGAACACATGCAGACGGAAAACATGCCGCCCGAGGCGGTCGAGTGGTATCGCCGGGTGTGTTGCGACTATTCTCCAGTCGACCGGATACTGATGATGCACGAAACGAAAGAACCTCGATTTCAACGTGCCAGGCGGTAAACTGAATCGTGGGATGAGCGTCGTCGATTCAGTCGAGATTCTCAAGGGCAGGGCGCTCACGGACGACGAGTATTTCAAGGCGGCGCTATTGGGTTGGTGTATCGAACTCGTACGTTTCTTTCGGTTTCGTTACTCGCTCGTACATCGGTTCACGTCGGCCGGACTTGTTATCTCGTTCGTGTTCGTATTCTGTTCGCTTTAATTATCCCCCCTTCCTTCGCTGCCGTCATCGTCACCTTCACATCGCGGTCGACCACGCATCATCACGATCAACGATCACCACCCACTGCACCCCATATGACCCTCTGATGGATAGTTGCAAGCATTCTTCCTCGTCTCGGACGACATGATGGACAAGTCGATCACTCGCCGCGGACAGCCGTGTTGGTATCGCATGGAAGGCGTCAGCGACATCGCGATCAACGATTCGTTCATGCTCGAAGGCGCCATCTATCACTTGCTCAAGCAGCATTTCAGGCAAGAACCCTACTACGTTCATCTCTTGGAACTCTTCCACGACGTGTGTTTTCATTTTATTTGCGTGGGTCAGGTCGAGTGGATTATGCTGACACGTAGTTTGGACAATTAGACAACGTTCCAAACGGAGATGGGCCAACTGGTCGATCTGATCACGGCCCCGGAGGATAGCGTCGATCTGAGTAAATTCTCACTCAAAAAGTCTGTAACTCCATGTCGTTGCCACTCCCGCGCGCCTGATCTCACTTCGCCACTGCAGACATGCCTTCATTGTGCAATACAAGACATCGTACTATAGTTTTTACCTCTCGGTCGCGCTCGCGCTCCGGTTTTGCGGCGTGCCCGAGTCGTACGAGGTTAACGGGCAGACGGTCCGCCCGTATGACGTCACTCTGGCTATCCTCCTCCCCCTGGGTGAATACTTCCAGATCCAGGACGACTTTTTGGACTATGCGGGTACGCCGGAGCAGATCGGCAAGATCGGAACGGACATCGTTGACAACAAGTGTTCGTGGTGCATCAACGTGGCCCTCGGGGTCACTACGCCGGAGCAGCGGGCAGTGCTGGACGCCAACTATGGACGCAAGGACGCTGGGATGGAGGCCAAGGTGAAGGAGGTGTACGAGGAGATTGGGCTGAGGGAGCGGTATCGGGTGTACGAGGAGAGCTGCAAGGTGCGGCTCGATGGGTTGATCGATGGGGTGCCGGAGCCCGAGGCTGGGGTGCAGGGGGTGTTGAGGAAGAGGGTGTTTACGGAGTTCTTGAACAAGATTTACAAGCGTACCAAGTAGTCGTGTGCCGCCGCTGTCGTCCGAGTCGTCGTTCAGTTGTCCGTGGGGATCTGTTGGGTCGTGTAGGAGTAACCGTGTTGTAGAACATGTAAATTGCATATATAGACTCGAAGTTTTCGGCGTTGGGTGGATGTCCTTGTCGTAGCGCCTGTGTGAGCGTCTTGTCGAACATGATTGATTAGGTTCTTTCTCACATATAACGCGGTGCTAGCGGTAGATGGGTATGTGCATGACTCCTAACTACTATAATGCTTACATCAGCACATAGTGCGTTGCCACTAAGTTCAAGACTTTCACTGGCAGTTACATGCCAACCTATGCATCCGGCCTCAGTCATAGAAGAGATCCTCCGAGTCGTCTTTTCCCATCGTTACTCCGAAACCTGGCACCCAGGAGAGCGTCACTTTCGTGCAGACCTTCTCTCGTTGGCCAGAACATGCCGAGCCTTCATATATCCAGCGCTAGATCCGCTCTTGATAGACCTATTTCAATCTGTCACAACTATGCGGTGTCTTCATGGTACGTGTCGTGTGAAAGACTGAGCGATGCTAGGCGCAAATGCCACTTCCGACGAGTCATATCACATCCTCCGCGTGTATCAGCTGCTGTTCCTAGTCAATCAGCCCGCCGTATCGACACTCATGACAGCCTGAGCTTCACGGCATCTCGGCGCACCGGCAATCCCTATCATATCTCGTCCCTTTTGCACGTATATATAAACGAGAGGAACAATTATGTCCCCACTGTTTCCTTCTCTCTCTTTATCCTTTTTCTCTAACTTTAGTGGCTACAGAATACGATAGTCATACCTGCTCAATTCCCTCCATCGATCGGTATGTCCTTGGCAGGGACCGCGGCTGGCGTGGACGGCGCGTTCACCAGTATCCCGATTATGTGAGTCTAATCATTCGACTGGCATACATGATACCGCTCGTAGTGCTCAAAATGTGACCTGACTTCCTGGCAGAGACCTGAGCAAGTGCAATACGCTCGAAGGAAGGTTGTCCACCGCATACGAGATTCGAGATGCGTGTATGCGAGTCGGGTTCTTCTATAGTGCGCCTTTGCTGTCGCGACTCCACGACCGACCGACCCGTCTCTGATCGTACTTTCTCTGTAGTACGAAACCATGGCATTTCTCAGTCATGTTTGGACAACATTCATTCCGGGTCCCAGACGTATTTCGCTCTTCCTATGGAAACAAAGATGAAGGTATGGTTCTTTGTCTCATGCATTCTCAGCTTGGAGCTCTGACTTGATTTGCTGTCACGAAGCTGAACCACAGGGTTTTCAATTTCAAAGGATACACTCCACCCCTCGATTTAAACATCGACCCCGCTCACAACGATAAAGGGGACTTTCACGAAGCCTTTGAAATCGGATGGGAAGAAATCGAATCGAAAGCGCACGACGAGAAGAGGAAGAAAGATGGCGCAATGACAGGTGCGAACGTATGGCCCTCGGACGACTGTCCAGAGTTTAGAGAAGCTTGCCTTGGATACTAGTGGGTCAAACTGGTATAAACGTGTCCATGTTTACTTTTTACGTTTTGTTTCTAGTCACGCTGCAGTTGGCGTCGGCAAAATCTTGTTCCCGCTATTTGCTCTCGCACTGGAATTGCCTGAGACATATTTTGATGACAAGGTAGGTTTGTCTACTTGCAGGTGACGGTCTTTTGAACATTTTCCAGACGCAAAATGCTGCGGCGATCATGAGAGTGCTGCATTATCCATTACAGGATGGACATCCCGGCATTGACGACGATACTCCCGGTATCGGAGCCCATTCCGAGTACTTGATATCTTCTTACTCTGTTTACCCCAACTCATTACCTTCGTAGCTTCGAGGTCAGAACATTGATGGAATACTGAATTAGTGCCACAAAATTTGACCCCTTCATAGTGTTTCACCATTCTCTGGCAGCAACCTGGCATTCAAGCACTCCAAATCATGAACTCGGAGAAAAAATGGATCGACGCCCCTGCTATCGATGATACGTTGGTAATCAAGTGAGACATAAATTGGGATATAGTTCAAGTGTCGATGACGTCTATCTTAGCATCGGTGATCAGTTAGCGATGTGGACAAGTAGGTGATGTCCTTTGGTCCCGTTGTGAACGAACATCCAAAGTTACATGTCAAATAGATGGTGTCTTTAGGTCTACTGTTCACCGAGCAATGAACAAGAGCGGCAAAGAGCGATATTCTGTCCCATTGTTTTTCGGTACAGATTACCATGTAAACATTGAGGTGCGTAGCTGCTCATTGTAACGAAGAGAGCAAGAGACGATCAATTCACACACTTTTTTTGTAGCCCATACCAAGTTGCGTGTCTGCTGATAGGCCGGCAAGATATAGCCCTGTTACTGCTGGAGAGTATGTGCACAAGCGGCTCAAGGAGGCATATCATACAGCATAGACATCATGCTTCACTCGGTCATGTCGTCTAAGCTTTTTCAGTTTATCTAACGAATCGATAGTTCCCGAGTTGTTTTGTACGACTAGGATGTATGTACTCTATGTGTACTACCGGATACTCATATGCAAACCTTGCTTCTTTGTCCCGAGCCTCCTCCAACTCTACCTGGGCAGCTTCGACATCTTCCTGGAGTTCTTCTTGTATCTCCTCGTTGCTGTTCCGCTTTGCCTCTGTGAGGTTGGGCTACTAGTCCAGACATCAGATCACGTATTTGCCTTTACTACGCAGTTGTCTGCAAGATATCCACTCCACTTCCGAACGTTGATGGCGGATGTGGAACGCAGGGTTCGCAAACTGCGGCGCAAGTACGAGCCTTGATTGTGCGTTCTTCCACCAAGTCTCCATTTTGACGGGTAGAATCTGAGGTGGGTCGAGGCCGTGTAACGGTTTGACTTTGGAGTCTTCGAGTGCCCGTTTCTATCGAGAGGGTACAATACCAGCGTCGTCGCCCCTGTCGCTAGCGTTAGATGCGACTGCGTCCCGCTAATTTGGCTCCCCGTCGAGTTCCTCCTCATTGTCACTGCCGTCGCCGGATGAGTCGTCAAATACATCTCTGAGTCGGAAATGCCAGGTAGTCCTCGCTACAGTCATCGTCGTCAGGCAGGCACTCGTTCACTTGCCCAGGTTAGTGTTCCAAGAGCTCGTTCGAGTCGACTTTTCCGGCCTGGGAAACCTCCACTGTTTGGACGACCTCTTCCATCTCGTATGGATCCCCAGCTGACTTTGGTCCCAATCTAGCGACGACATCTACCCTCACTTGGAGATCCTCGCGGGCACATGTCCCAACTTGCGTCGTCTCAGATTTCTTGGACATTTCCGAGCCCAGTTCTGTCCCTTTGCCCTATTTGTTACTTGTCTGGAGGCTGTGGTTCACCCGCATCCACGCCTCAAGACGAGAATTCGAAAGACTTTTCTCGCTTGTGGAACTTGAATGTCTGTGGTCGAGCCATGCGCTCGTTGGGGGGTGGTACGGTTACTCGACGAGTGAGACGTGCAGTGTTTGCTCAAGACGCATGCCAAGTCGGCCGTGGACGCATTTGTGTGCGCGTTCGTTGGTTTATGACGCATCATTCAGAAGGTGAGGACGAGGATGGATGGGGTGTTGTTGTCAGGTCGAAGAGAACTTTTTTCTACCGTGAATTTCGAACGACATGGCACTCACTTGACAAGTGACCAGCCGCTTAGACTCAAGCTTCAAGGAAGCGCGACGCGAACTGTATGGAACGATGAACGGATTGTTAGAAGTTGCTCGAGTGTTGCAAAAAGTCGTGGAATTGTACTTTCCACCCGATTCCAACTCCAACCAACTCCAAACTCCATATCACGTGTGCGGCACAGCAGCGTGAGTTTAGGCGGCGATTTAACCCTGGTCAGTGCCTCCCGCCCTCCCGCCCTCTGCACCGCCATCGCACTGCCACTTAGTAAGCAATCTGCACACCAAAAAAAAAAAATTCAGGCACAGCTGTTGCTGCCGGCTGCTGTCAGCCTGCCCGCATCCCCACATGGACCTGGAAAATCTTGTGACCGCAATTGCAGCAAATCCTTCCTTACAGTCTGTTCCTTTCGACCGTCTTCTCCTTTTTCTCGCCGGCATCCCCCCCCTTAAGGACGACATCATTCTCATACAGAGTTCTGACCACCCCATCGATTCTCCACCGGCCACACTTCCAGATTCTGTAGAGGCCTTTTTCTCGAAAGCGTGTAATCTCCCTATCAATGTGATTCGGGATCTCTGGTCTACATTCAAGCATGTTGCATGGCATGACCTCGATGCCACTAGTCTCCTTTCCGTTCCGTTGTCGACATTTCATGAGCATGGCATACCACACGGTTACAGTATGGATTTATTCTTTGTCCTAGTATGGAGAACTGATGTGATTTTACATAGCTGGACGTACATTGTATCCCCCGGACCATTTTTGCTCAATGTCCTCATGTCCCCGTACGCTAAAGGGCATGCGGATGATGCATGCGGAACAACGGCAGTGTATTTTATATTCTGTCAGTGATGGCCCACTCCCGGTGTACTCTATCCACTTGTACTGTGAAGGTACGTTGCCAGGTATTCCCTTCCCATTCGAGATCCTGCATTGACGAATGATCAGCATGCGAGGTCAATTACCACCACAATTTCAAGGTCTATAAGGGCGAGCGCACCTATTATGGCGGTGTCCCTGATGTCATACAGGTTGGCGAGCATCAATTTGTTGAGCGCCAGGTGATCAACATGTGGCTTGCACAGATGGATTACTGGTACGTTTTCACAATCAACACCATGGATGATAGCTCACCACACACAATAGCACATCGGCAACGGCTTGCGCAAGCTTTTACAATACTGCCATGTCCCAGTCCAAGGAACCGCCACCGGACTGGTCGTTCGGCTTCACACTATCGTCTGACCATGTGTGGGCGGCTTTCTTACTCCTCTGCTTGCTTGAAGATGCCGTTGATCGTGAAGAGCACCTTGTCGTCAAGCATACCGGCGATCAAAAGAATCGTTTTGATGATCTCGTCCAAATGCGCAACCAGCGTATGCGGATTGAAGGGCAGCCTGAACTCACCCATTTCTGTGACAAGTGCACGCGTTGGTACCCAAACGATGCAGGAAAAGGTACCGTCTGCACATCGGACTGCGTGATCAATGCTAATGCAATAAATTAGTTGATAAAAAGTGCTCGGTCGTGGTGACAGATGGCGTGTGCATCGGCCACCCGTGCTGCAGTAAACACAACTGCCATGAGCCATTGCACAGTGGCAAGGACCGCTTCTGTCCAATCCACGCTCGCTTGGAGAGTGTTTGTTCGATTGTTGGCTGCGAGAGACAGGTGCGGCAAGGCCACCTGACGTGCGACAATGTTGAGCACGTGAAGATAGAACAGTTGCACCAGGATAAAGGACAATCACGCTTCCAACTCCGTGACCGTCTTCAGCGTGCCCGCACTGTCCATTCGACTGCCCATGCATCGGAGTCCAATTCACGAGCGCTTTCGCAGCTTACTGCTGATGAGAATGACAATGAAGAATTCATCGTCCACCCGAGCGGTCATATCACTGCTGATGCTCGTCTCGAAGGTGAAGCTGCTGAACAAGAACGACCATCAGCCAACACGAGGAAAATCCGTGCAAAGTTTACGCGCTCCAGAACGCACAACGAGCAGCTTGCTGTTGCACCGTGTGGAATGATACTTGGACGGGAAACAATGTTTGGGGCAGAGGGTGTAGCGAGTGTCGCGGTAGGGCCCAATCCCATCTTGGCACCCTCACGGTTTGCTCACATATATTGTTGCATCAGGAATTTCTCAAGCGGACCTTTCGCATCGAGGCCATCAAACCAGACCATATTTTCTTCGACAACAACTGCTCCCTCGCGCAACATGTCAAGTCAGACTCTTATTTCAACAATATCGGCCTCACCGTCGACGTGTTTCATTTCAAATCAAAGCATAAAGAAACACACACTTTTTGTCAAGAGCACTGCAACCCCGCCGCGTTTCCTGAGCTGATCAGCGAAGACGGGGGTTGGTTTTTCAATTCATCAGTGGCGGAGCAGGTCAACGTGTGGATCGGTGGCTATCACGCCATTTGCAGGGAGATGCTGGTCAATAAGTATGATTTTTTTCTGGACGAGATGATATTGCGTCGCAACCGTGTAACAAAGGCTAAGCTCGAAGCTCAAGGTTGCCGCCCGAGCAATTGGCCTATTTAGTAGCTGCACTGTCTGCGCATGTGTCTGTTGTGTTACTTGTGTACTATCGTCTCAATCAAACTGTTGTTTTGTGCTCTTATTAGAACTGTTTGTTGCTGATCTGCCCTTTCGTGTTGTCGTGCCAGCCTTGGATGCGCCGGTGACTCGGAGACATGTTCCATCCTCACATCGTCCAAGTCATGCACAGGTAGATAACTATTGTAAATCAAGTAGAAATAGGACTAGTTGGACAAAACGACTCGGAGGGTAGAAGAATTGTGCTACAAGTGAGATAAAGAGTGCCTACAATGATTCGACAGTATCGCCCTTGCCTTTGATCTCTTTGCGAACAAACATCGACCAGCGACCACGCTGTGTATGTCCGTATCCAATGTATTCTTTCCGCACCGACGAGCTGACACTTTGCCAGTGGCGATGGTGATCATAGAAAGTAGATTTGACGAACTTCGTGTGAAAGCAATCCCAGAAGATTTTTTCTACAGGGCGCTGCCTGTTCGATTCGAAGGAGCATCTCTTGAACCCCTTATCCATCTCATCTGCATAAAAATCGAACGGCCACACTCGATGACGATTGGAGAAAGAGGACGTTGGGGAGAGCTCGGGGGAAGGTGTGCGGTGTCGTTTACTTGATGATGTAGTAGGCAGTGACGTTTGTGTCTTGTGTAAATGAGTCGTGGATGAAAGAAACGAGAGGGATGGTGATGAGGACTGAGCTCAAGCGAGGGCGTAAGGCAGCGTGTTGTGACTTACAATAGCAGGCCAGGTGGACACTGGGTGCTTATGCTGGCGGGAAGGAAGTTGTGAAGGGGACGGCGGAGGAGAGTCATCCCAGCTGGTGGCCCACCGCCACCTTTCACATCCCTCCTCGAGCAGACCACACTATAGTAGTAGTGTATGCCATCGGTTAAATCGACACTGGCAAGAGAAAGTTAGAAGGACTTACAAGTGTATACCATCGCCCGAGGTTGGCACCTGCCACCATCGAGCGACGCCAAGTCATCTGTTGGGAACACCCGAAGCACGTGCGATCATATGGCGGTTTGTCTTGATAAAGCCAGGGTGAAGATACTGGATCGTCTTTGCAAGGGGGCGGCGAAGGTGGCGGCGAAGGTAGAACTTGAAGGTTGGACTGTGACACTGCACACGCCGCGAAGTGGATCGAGAAATGAATGTTATGATCAAGAAAGAAGGGGGCACTGCTCACTCTGGATAACTACTGATGTACTACTAGGGAGCGGAAAGAAAGGATGGGGTCAGCGGAACAACAACATTGTTATATAGTACTAGATCTCTCACGTGCAATGACATCACCAGCCTTGCGACGGGGGAATCCGCCAGTGACTGCAGGTGTACTATGACGACACAGGGCTCTGCATGGGAGTCTGGCGGCGACCGTGAGTGCGCAACTTTGTCGGACGGGGGAGTCCGCCGGTGACCGCAGGCGTATGCCAATGACTGCCAGTGTGCGCAAGAACGACACAGGAGTCTGGCGGCGACCGTGAGTGTGCAACGTTGGACGGGGGAGTCCGCCAGTGACCGCAAGCGTATGTGAGCGTGCGCCAGAACGACATGGGAGTCTGGCGGTGACCGTGAGTGTGCATCGTTGGACAGGGGAGTCCGCCGGTGACCGCAGGTGTATGTGAGCGTGCGCGAGACGTGCGCCGGTGGTCGGCGGAGTGCACCGTCTTGGTTGACATGATGGTGCGCCGGTGGTCGACGGAGTGCGCCAGCATCCGGCGGGCCTGACAGCACACAACAAGATAATCATTGACTTCAGTGAGGAACAAAGCGAGTATACTAGTAATGTGGACACAAAGCTTGCTAACAGTCATCTAGTTTACGTTGTGCTGCTCGTTGCAGCTTTCGTTTGGCAGCCCTTAGATCGGCGTCCTTGGCGCCGTGTGTAGCTGCAAAGTTGCTATACCGACCTTCTTCGGTATACCCAGCCTCCACCGCCTTATCCCTGTCATCCCGTGGTGCATTAAACCACCTCGCCTTGTGGTTGTAATAGGTCGATGGCTTCCACGGTATCTGGAAGAAGCGCACGAACTGTGCATCCACCGTCAGCTTGCTCGTCGCCTTGAAGTTGAACGCCGTGTGAACATCCACAGCATAGAAACTTGATGGGAATTTTATAGACGTCGTGTCGGTGCCAGGAATGAGACGTGCAGTACTACTAGTGGTCGCTTGTACAGTGGAATCGAGGATGGCCGGAGCATCTTCATCACCAGAAGAAGTATTTGATGATCGACGAAGGCTCGGATGCGGTTTTTGACGCTTTGGTGTGTGTGGCAGCCTGAGGACTGGTAGGGCATCATTACTTTCCTCATCCGACTCCTCGGAGGTCAGCTCAATGACTGCGCCAAGAGAGTTTGATGCGCGTGACTGCATCATCACCTCAGCACGCTTGAGCTTGCGTCTCTCTTGCGAGAGAGATATGCGTGGGTTGGGAACATGGCGGGATGCAGGTGTACTAGTGGCTGCCTCCAGGTGGCGATCAAAGCTTGGGTAGGACGTCACATCAGTTCCTTTGAGGAAAAGGGTCTGCGAGCTCGACCCAGTCCCAGTGAGGTCGATGACACTGTCGACGATCATCTGAACCCAGGTGTCAACCTTCTGATTGAAGTACTGTACAGAACGACGCGACCCGCCGAAGTTGTCGTCTTCGGGCTCCAAAGCCAGCCGCAGAATGTCAAGGACCGCCGGTGTAAGCTTGAAGTAGGGGTATGTAAACCCGTCTTGAAACTCCACAGTCAGGGGCGGATCATCATTCTAATAATGGGTCAGCAGGTAGATGAATGCGTGAAGTGATTTTGCCTACCTTGAAAAAACTGAACACCATCACGCTCTCTTGGATCTTTTTCTTGTCTCTTATTACTTCCTGATCACGCCTACGCTTGCGCTCAGCCCTCTCGTGAACATCTGCAACATGATCGACAAACACCGGGCGCATTTGTGACACGAAACGAGGGTTGATTGTTGCATCAGCCATGACCAACCGAGATGGCGGCTGTTCTTTGTCAGCATCCTGAGATACAGGGAATGACACAGACGACGAGGAGCTTGAGAGCTGAAGTGCCGGTGAAGAAGCACGGGAAGGGATGCTTGACTCTGATGAGCTGGATGGAAGACTCGTGGCGGCCTGTATGGAGGGTTCTGCTGGGCCATCAGATGCATTGGACTCGGATGAGTGCAGACGAGGGTCGATCTGAGACATCGACGGCACAGAGCGTAGACGTAGCTCATCAGAGGGGATGTGAACGGAAATTGTACTAGGTTGTAAGGATGGTAGTGATGGTCGAGGTCCGTCAGGCGGGTGCACGAGATTGCGATTTACGATTGAGCTGGTGGGAGCATGAGGAAAGGATGTTGACGATGTTTCGAGTGAATGACCGGTGGACAGACACCCGCCTGCAGCACGGCAGTGTTTGCGGCACATGCGGCGCTGGCAGTTGCGCCCTACTCGTTTGACAGTGCATTTGGCAAAGCGGCACTGTTGTATGTCCGATGTTGAGGGATCCGTTGACGTTGAAGCAGGTCCGGACTGAAAGGGACCTAGATGTCATGGTGATGAACATTACTAGCACACAGGAAATGAACGATCTAGACTCACCCGGGCCCTGCTCGATGGCAGGTGATGTCGTTGGGGTAGTCCGTGGGGAGTTGCCCAAGCCATCACCCCAACGGAACCAAAGACCGCACCTATCACACTATAAAGATATTGAGGTACTAGTAAGGCCGCATGAAACCGAATCAAAGATGATGGACGTACCGAGTAATATGGGCGGCTCGCATTGCGAGCCTTTTTCGCGTTTACATACCGTAATGGTACCTCAGTGCCACACGAGCATTGGCGAGTCGACGGATATGGGGGAGGGATGAAGGGCATAGTGGCAGGGACAAGAGGGAGAGGGACAGACGAGACACCGGTGGTGGAGAGCACTTTTTATACCATTGGGCTGACCTATGGCAGGGTGTATTCCTTTGAATACCTAGTGATCCGAGTCAGAGTGCCAGGCGGCATTGAAGATGGCACTCAGGCATGGAGGAGCTTGACAATGTTTGGACCCAATAGTACCAACTTCACACCAAATTGGATCATCGACACTGAGCGCAGTCATACAGCGCATCAAGCGCCTCACCAACACTCTTGGGCGTAAGGATGGGTGAGGATGGTGATTTGGACCGAATACTGCCTTCATACCAGACTGGATCATCGACGTTGAGCGCAGCCATACAGCGCATCAAACGTCTCACCAATGCTCTTGGGCATAAAGATGGGTGAGGGTCAACAAAAATTTCCGCTTAGCTAATATTGGCACACGAGCTAATAATTATCAGCTATTTTATTATACAGTATTCCTTCTCACGGTCCAGGATCGCCCGGAGGGGCGCGTGCTGTGCAGGCGCAGCACGGCCACTTGGCGCACATTTTCATAACTCCGCTTCAACTTGCCGTGGCAGGTGGAGTTGGAGTTGGAGTGGATGGAGGATGGAAAATACAAATCCCAGATGTCCTCGAGTGTTGGAAGGAGTCAGCGTGAAGACAAAATCTCATCGCGTCAGTCTGAGTACAGCGTGTCACGGTGGCGCAAGTCTACTCTGTAAGCGATATCGTTGCTTTCCCTCGGTCAGCATCTCAGGCTGCCTGGCAAATTCAGGTCGAAACCCTTCTGCCGCGCGCTTCCTCTTCCCTCGCCTACTTGCTGGTACGCCGCTTCGCGTTCCCGCTAACCACTCAGCCCATCACTGCCTCCTCCCTTTCCAGTGCACAAAGCGAAGACACTCGAATTTCACATGGGAAATAGTATGCATTCATACTCTGCATTGATGGGACTTCTTTGTCCACTATGTAGCGTATAATTGAAGGACATTGCGGCCTTGTCGTCTATAACTCGTAATTCGGACGAGGACCAATGCAAAATCGAACAGGGCTAGTAACGTAGCTAGCCGGATGCAACAGTCACAACTCTCTTTCCAACTTGGCTTGATGCACCGACATGAATCACTTGCCGCAATCTTTTTCAGAACCATCCATCTATCATTTCACAGGTTTCGGATGTTCTCA
>JBBPPA010000443.1:0-22396 GCA_038091735.1 Leccinum pellstonianum | reverse complement strand
GAAACACTCCGCCACGCCATTTGCTCCTGTAATTGGTTTATATTATATATTTTGATTCAGCAAAAACTGACGGATATAGATTGGAATCGGGTTGACGCTTTTCGTTGGGCACCTGTATGTCCATTGTTTTGGCATGCCAGAGATCGTAACTGACCTTGGTTAGGTTCGCTGTCTTCTACACTGGCGCAAGCATGAATACCGCTCGTGCGTTTGGTCCGGCGGTAGTCACTGGTTTCAGGTTCCCGGGACACTCCCATCATTGGGTGGTGAGTTCCGCTACCTCTAAACCTCAGACGCTCGCTTTTCCGACATTGCTTCGTTTTGCAGTATTGGGTCGGTCCTTTTCTTGGCTCTCTTCTCGGGGCCGCCTTCTATACAATACTTAAATCGTCAGTCTTGGTGTCGTACTGACCGTTTCATGACGATGACACCTTTCGCTTCGTAGCATCAACTATTTGGAGCTGAACCCTGCGCAAGCATCAACCAAAACAGAAGATTCTCCGCGGACGCCGACGATTTTCGCTACCGACCGAGTTGAAGAGGACAATGAGGCTAACAGTAGCTCTGCACGCTCGTCGGCACCTGCAAACGAAGAAGGGAAACCCGAAGCGAGGTCTAGGGGTTCTGTGGGAGAGACGACCCTAGGCAAAGGCAAGAGTCAGTCAATATAGCGTAGGGTGTCACTTCAGAAGATGTTAAAATCTCATGCACTAAGAACGGTTTACAAAGTCTACTACGAGCTTCATGAATTCATTAGGCCTAGAAATGGGAAGTAAATATCTGACAGTGCGCTGTGCAATGGATCTTACATCTCTGCATGTACTATACGTCGAGTAAGCAATCGTTGAAGAGAAGGTTTCACGAACTTACTCCAATGACCGGTATCGAGTTCCTTGCTGATATGACGAGGGAAGAAGTTTTCTATGAGCGGTTTGTTGTGCCGATTGATGAATCTGGTGGCATTATGACCTCGGAACTCCTACACAAGGAAGTCAACGTACTTGCTCTTAGTCCCCTTGACAAATAGTGCATCTCCGTTCCATGTTCGTTCCCCGGGGGCATAGGGAAACGATTCGATCTCGGGTCTCCCCTCTTTCAGTATGGCTATTGGAACCTTGAACTTCAGCGGGATTTGACCACTATTCAGATTGGTCAACAAAAACGAGCGGACACTAGGATCCTGTAATACCAGTCAGGTTATTGATCGCGGTGAGAGGGAGGTGGGCACCTTCTCATATTGTTCTAGAATTTCGTTGGCCTGCTTACGAGAAGCAACATGGCTTGTCTCGATTTCCTCCATGCCTTGGAAATGTGAGATAGTGTCAGCGGATGCTTTGGTGACGCGCATAGGGGCGATGTCAGACACAACGAGGTCCTTTAATAGATTCGTAGGTGATTCTGAACTAAGAGCGACGGTCATTGCGACTTTTCCGCCCCTTTTGATACGCGTATTAGGCCACGACGAAGAAGGGAGTAAGTAGACTTACATGGAATGCCCGAGAAGGGAGATATCTGACAATGACATTCTGCGACAAAAATCAAGAACATCTGCAGCCATATGGGTATAAGTCATGGGCCGAACGTGCGGTGAGGAGCCGTGGTTGCGGAGGTCCTGCGACGCTCCATGTCATACCACACGGAATACTGCAGAGAAACGCTAACTGCGCACTAGGGCATATACTGGGCGCTGGAGATTGTGTGCAAACGCCTTGGAAAGTGACTGCCAATTCCGTTTTGATCCACTATGAAACATTGTTCTCAGTCCGCTAGAAGTGAGAGGTAGTAACGAGGTGCTCACAAAAATCCATGAAGGATGACGAGTGCTCGTTCGGTCCTGTTTCCGTTTGATGGAATGTATTCATCGTGCTCGAGCTTAACCGAAGACACTCCATAATACGTTCGGCCTGTTACACTCGCTTAATTTGACACTGCTAAGGCTCGACACATTCTACCCACTAGCTAGGTGAGTCCGAACGGAGTGACCGGGTGTGTGAACACAGTATATTGCACTCCTGGAGATTAGCGACAACATAGATTGAGAGAGAGAGAGGGTGGGAGAACAAACTGCCGGTCAAGTAACCGGAGGTACCAAACTTGTCAAGCAACCATTCTCAAGTCAACAACCATGGTCTCCGTCACTGTGTCACCGATTGGCAAGCCCATCTCCATTGCTCGTGGGCTTCCCTGTCAATTAGAAATAGCAGGAAAACTGGCCGAGGATGCGACAATAGGCGACCTGAAGGCTGCCATTGCCAAAAAATTCCCAAAGGTGAGTCCATCTTCGATGAATCTCTGCGCAACATAACTTACGAAGATCTCTTAGTTTTACCCCGCGCGTCAAAAAATTACGTTGAAAGATAGCAAGAACACTCTCAACACCGAGGTTAAATTAGCGGATGCGGGAGTCGTGGACGGGGGTGAGCTGCAGGTCAAGGACCTTGGCCACCAGATCAGTTGGAAGACCGTCTTTCTGGTCGAATACGTGAGTCGACGTGTCAAAACCATCTTCGATGACACTAACGCGGTTGAAGGCCGGCCCACTGGTCATACACCCCATACTTTACCACTTCCCCCAACTCATTTGGGGGGGTCCGGTCTACCACAGCATGTTACAACGGTTTGTGTTCCATCACTTCCCTTCTTTACAGGAAAAAATTTACGTGGTTTGTAGGTTCGTATATGCGCTTGTCATGATTCACTTTGCAAAACGCGAGTTCGAAACACTTTTGTGAGCCGTTCATCCATGTTTACTCGCGCAAAACTAAGAGCTTTTGCCCCAGCATCCACCGCTTCTCCCTTGATACCATGCCAGCCACGAACATCTTTAAAAAGTCAGGATGCTTGAGTACTCCTTCCACATTACCCGCTCACCCTTGTTGCATAGCTCTGCCCACTATCACCTCGGCAGCGGTAGGTTCATTTGCCCAATTTGATCTCAGTTTACATACACAACGCATATAGGTCTCCTTCTGGCACTGGCGATCTACAGCCCGCAGTATTCCGCGATGTCTCCCTATATTCGTGGCACGTCACGGAACGACCCCGTCTTCATTTGGGTATGGACCGCGATTTGGGCGGTAGGTTCTTTTTTGCTCTTCTCGTTCTTGATCTCACATTTTTCCGTCATCAAGTTCGCCGAGATATCCAATTTGATCACCCACATGAAGCTCCGCAACCTTCGTCCTGCTGGGACCCGCAAACGCGCTATCCCTCAGGGGTATGGTTTCTCACTCGTCTCTTTCCCCAATTATTTCTTCGAGAGTCTTGCATGGTTCTCCATTGCCTGCATGACCGGAAGCTGGACTGGTAAGGACTTGTCCTCTACGCGTCTAAACCATTACTCACGAAGAACGTAAAGCTTATGGTTTCTTGATCGTGTCCGCCGGACAAATGTACATCTGGGCTGCCAAGAAACACGCCGGTTACAAAAAGGAATTCGGGAGTGCATATCCCAAGGGGAGGAAAGCGATGTTCCCCTTCATTGCCTGAGCGTGCTATCCTTATTTGTTCTATGCCGCTACTTGTTCTGTGATGTCACCCCTTGGTTCAATCTGCCATCACTCCATAATCCATTCATTGCTTACAATACAAAAATATATCATGAAACAGCTAACGCTATACGAACTACGGGCACCGTGTTGTCTGCGAGCGAACCTATACGAGACGTTGTCAGTGTGATGTTCAGCACATGTACCATTTAAAAAGTCAGAAGGGGATGCCCGGAAATTTGAGCTGGTCGGGCCTTTTCGGCAGCAATTATACGAAGACCGTCGTGTAAAAAAACATCATTTGGGAGAAGAAAGGAACATGCTACTGACCGAATCTCGAGAAGATGTCCCAGATTCATTCAACGAATAATCTATGCAAGACAGTTCGTCAACGACTGGAAACTCCGTGTGTCGAAAAGATAAAATCAGATAAGAAAAAAAAACAGCCAGGAGGTGTCGTCAGACCGCAACTCGTGAGAGTGCATCAGGCGGTAACTCCATGATAACATCACTTTATCACGAAAAGAGACAATTACCGACCTAACGACAAACATCTTTGCGAGGGAACGCGCGTGAACGAACGTGACTGCAAAAGAGGTCAGCTTCCAGCTAGAAAGCAGATGATTCAAAGTAGGTCAGAGGGTGTCACAGACAAATTGAAAGCATGGGACCGTCGAGGTCCTCAGATACTCTAGTTTGTAAAAAAGGCATCGTGCCGTGAAACGTTCCAGATTGAAGGCTTACCTTTGGAAAATCGTCGCACCAAGAGCTCCGGTCATGTTAATGTCATGGTGGTCAAAGTGCAAAAGATGGGAAGAGTACAACGTGCGAGATTCAAGATAATTCAAAGTTCTCACGCTTACTTGTTTACCGTCAACTAGTCAAGGGATGCACATCACCGTAGTAACATCGTCCATTTGATGGCCATTTGCATTACTTGCGCGCAGCCAATATCTCACCTCTACACCGTATACGAGTCTGCCTACAACTTGCGGCTTGAACAGTGCGTTAGTGTTACCTACATCTTGAATGGCGAAGACGTGAACTAACAACAGTCACAGAGTAAATGTCTTGCTTTTGCAGATCCCTACGTAGAGCACGATACGCTCACCCTTTTGATCGACCTCATCCTGCTGAAGCGAGGCGTATACCGTCACTTGCTGTACAACCGAGGGACTGAACCACGTAAAGCATATGAGAAGACCAAAGCTCCCGTTGTGGAAGATGCGACAAACGCTGACGATGCGCAGAAGATGTCTCTTGCTAGGGAGAAGGTCATTTGTTCGTTCGTCGTATAAACCATTGCTTACCCTTTTGCATAGCAGGCCAGATGGATGCATATTCTGAAACTCGGAAGTGGATTAGTGCTGGTCGACGCATGTCAGTAACATACAATCGTCTCTCCGTTCATCATTTGATACGCGGAATGTCAGTCATACGTTGGGCCCAGCTCAGTGCGTCCTTACGCCAAATGCACGCAGGAGATGTCTGACGTCGAGCGCTCAGATCCACATGTCGCTGCAAACCTAACGCAATGGAGCGTTGATACAAGCGATGCGTTTCTGCGCATTCTTGTGGCGTGCTTAATAGGTCCGTTTTTCCGAGTTCCTTTGTTCCGCTCGGTGGATCATGCTTTGGTAGAAACGGTCGCCTTTCACGCGGGAGTGGTGCTTGCGTCGTATATCGTGCTCGGATTGTCTGATTGGATCGGGTCTTGGAAAGTTGTTCGCTCCAATGAGGTGTCCGGTATACGCCGACAATTCAAGTGAGGCATCCACCTCTTGACCCAATGTCAAACGTCTCATCTAGTTCATTCCTAGGATGTCACACATCCCATTGGCGGTCATTTACTCTTCGTTTACGAAATCTTTCTTGCTCTTTTTGCTTACGATTTGGCGTCCATCATTGTCTCTTCTGGGGCAGGGTCCATATCGATTTGATGCACCATATGAGAACCCTTGGATTCTTGGCGCACTGGAAATCTGGGATGAAGACAAGCTCGATCGCGAATGGGTAGTGCGGAACGTGCTTGGAGGTTTGGCCGCAGGCTTCGGACTTCGAGGTATACTAGTAGTCTCTCTCGACTATGAAACGTCCCTTGCTGACGCCATACACAGTCGTGCTGGACTGCCATCCTCTGTTCACGACTATGGTCATCCTTGTTGGATGGGCGGTCAAGACTGCGGTCGCAGAGTCTCTCAAGGATTGGATTGGCGCCGATGCACAGATTGGAGAAGTTTGGTTAGCGTACAGCATTCCGTGACCGCCTGTCGTTCCAATCATCACTCCGGGGGTGCTGTGCTCCACTTTTGTCGTTTGATAGACTATGTAGAACCTTCTCGCTGAACTTAAAACTATTATGATCAGAGTGTCGCTGGTCTTGTGCCAAGCCATCGAGACTTCTGATACCCTGATATGGTCCGGTGACCCTGGCCCTGACGCGCCAACGTGTACAGCAACCTCATCCACACCCACACAGAATGCCACCCGGTGAATCTTCCTCTTCCCGTGCATTGAATGCAATCCTGCCACTTATTGCCAGCGGACAACCATACGAGGCTCACCAAAAAGCGCGCACCTTTGCGTCCCGTTACTCTAAATCAGGGCAGTACGACACCGCAATTGATGTGCTCTTCCAGGCCGCGCGGGAGCTACTCAAGTCTGGGCAGCAGGGAAGCGGAACAGATCTTACGTTGTTCTTGCTGGATGTGTACGAAAGCAAAGGGGAAAGCGTGTCAGACGAATCGAGAGGTCTGTCACTGGTCACTGCTGTAGCCTGTCATCCACATTCTGACGCCGGATCATCGTATCAGGGAGGCTTACGCAGTTGATCGCGCTAACAGGTTCTTCGGGGTCGTGGAGAAAGACCATCACTGATAAATCGATCGCGTTTGTGATGCCCTATTGTTCTTGGATCCTCCGCGTGCTCACCCATAGGCGGTGGGGATAGGTGGTCAGCTAGACACGGTTCGTATCCCACTGGCGATCCGGATCTTCATCACTATGTCGGAGAACTGCTTTACAAAGGTATTCGCCGCATTCCCCAGAGGATGTGGATCCTGGTTGACAATGTCGTCCTCCTCGATTTACATAATAGAGGGCGCGTATGATGCTGCCGAACCTCATCTCCTGGCGTCAGACAAGAGGGACAGCGCTCGTCTTCTTGCACAGATGATGGTGGATTGGTCTGCTGTGGGTGGTATACCCGGAAACTTTGCCCTCCGCGGCACCCTTCCGTTGGTTCCCTCTTCCATTCAAAGCAATCTCACGGAAGCTAAAGTTTCTTTGTGCACAGATATCTAGAGAACGGGAACATACTCGCGGCTCGGACGTTCATAGTCCAATTCGTCAACAAGATCATTGCGACTCGACCATCCTTGACGTCTCAACTGCAACGCTCCCCCCTTCCAATTACCGACTCGAGCGAAGTCGTGCTGACCACCGACAATGTCCTCAACTTTTGTCAACTTGCGGTGTTGGCGTGTCAGAGGGCAAACGCCGAAAAGAACAAGACAATGCGCGAAAGTTGGATCCGATTATGTGGCACGTATCAATCGAAAGGGGGTGTCCTTGCCAGCAAGGAAGTCCGTTCCGTAAGTCGGCGCGTTAATGTCGTAAGATGGTGGCATGCTGATTTATTTCATATTGGCCGACTGGTTCTAGGTACTGCTCGAGATCACAATGTTGTACTTTGCCATCCCGCCACCAAAGCCACAGCCCGACAACCCGCTAGGCGCGATGTTGTCGTCAATGCTCGGTGGAGGGGCTCCAGGAGGCGGCGTGCCCCAGCGCCGGGTGTTGACTCCAGGTCTAACGGCGCCCGGTCTAGATTAGAGATCTAGATCGCAGAGGGGGAGATTGATGCGGATGATTCTTTTCGTCGATGGCTAGCTTTGTCGCAAGGACTTCGGTATAGGTAGAATTCTCGACAGAGCATCGTAATCGGAGGTTTGTTGGTCCACGTGTTTTGAATGGCGTCTACGAATCGACATAACCGGGCTCAATCGTGATCCATATCCCGGAAGTTAATAGATAAGGACTAGAACTACAGACAGACGGTATACAATATGATTCGATAGTGGTTAGCGCAGAAGCGTCCAAGATCTCAACGCAAGCAAGAACGGGAGTATTAGTCGCGAAGACTCATGACACACCGTTCCCACTTCGCCGCGGTACAGGGGTCTGCGGGTACTGGGTAGGCGAAGCACTCGGAGTAGTCACGTCGCCCGATATTATGTCCTGGATCGCGTTCTCGAGCGCGTCGACACGGTTGGACATCTGTGCCACTAAAATCGCTTCAGTCAGAATGGAGTGAGTCATCGACACAGACAAGTGACTGACTACGGTCGAGTATCTGTGACGACATCTCGTCAAAGTTGGTATCGAGCTGCTCCAAGAGCGATTCTACCTGGAACGTGGGGATCTCGATAAAAAGGAGACAGCCGGGTCGCCGTTAGTGTGTGACTTACGAAGGCAGTTAGTTCGTGCGGGCTGGATATTTCGCCAGGGTTGGTGAGCGTGAGCTGCTTGGTTGGTGTCCTCCCACCGGACGCGCCATCTGAAGTGGGGGAATGTTTTGCTGATGTTGGCGCGGTGGTGACTTTGAGCGGAAGTGCTGATGAGGACATGATCATGTCGTTCCTTGGCAAGTCCACCGCGAGACAAGAACCAGGCTGGTTACGTAAGCAGAGTGACCTTGTGTTTGCGACCGACTCGGATCGAATATGTTTCGCTTTACTATTTCCTCTTTTAGACGGACTCTATGTCAAACCTTGTCACGCGTCACGCGGGTACTGTACTTCTCCGACCGGTCACCGGTAAAAGGTGCGTGGAACAATAGATTGGATCTGAACTCATTCATCGATGGTCCGGGCCCGTCGCGTCTCTCTCGATCGCGAACGGACTCGGCTTTACTTTATTTCAATTTAGCGGCTTATCGCCAACTTGAATGGCGATGCAGCGAACTGGCTGCGAGAGGACTCGGACGTACACGTCCCGGATAATTGGAGATTTTAGGTACTGTTTTGAAAAAAAATCCCTCATTCTAATTTGTTGCACACAGCTCCGGGCTATGTCTTCTGGAACAAGCTGTCAGACAATGCATCGATATACCGACTCATATTCAGATGTATTGTGTAATGACAGCTCAAGTCTTGTTCCGAGAGATCACTCCGACGGTAAACTATGCGATTGAGAACCGGAAATCAGGGCGCAACAAGATATAATGCACACCCTGTTCCACTCACTTCATATTGTCTGGCCTCTGCATATAGCTGCGCTCGTTGCACCATCGTCTTTCTTCAACCCGACATGGCTCCCACTGCAACATACGAACGCGCACCCGAGTCCTCCTCCAACGGATTTATTCTTCCTGACCTCGTCTCCGACTGCCACTATCCTCTGTTTCTCAGTCCTCACTGCTACAACGTCGCTCGTGCATCCGAACAATGGCTCCTTAAGGGCGCCCGCCTTGTCGAGCCCCGCGTCACCAAGTTTATGGGACTCAAGGCTGGAGAGCTCACCGCCGCTTGCTACCCCGACGCCGACGAGTTCCACCTCCGTGTCTGCTCCGATTTCATGAACTGGTTGTTCAACATGGACGACTGGTTGGACGAGTTCGACGTGACGGACACCTGGGGAATGCGGGAGTGTTGTATCGGTGCCTTCCGTGACCCCAACAATTTCCAGACTGAAAAGCTTGGGGGACTCATGTCCAAGTCGTTAGTTTCTTTCTCTCACGTCTATGCTTCCGTGGCGTCGAAAAAGCTGATTTTGAAACGGAACAGGTTCTTCAGCCGCTTCATTCAGACCGGTGGCCCCGGATGCACGGAGCGCTTTATCCACACGATGGATCTGTTCTTCATCGCCGTCGCCAAGCAAGCGGATGATCGCGCCAATGGCCGCATTCCGGATCTCGAATCATATATCACGGTCAGGCGCGACACGAGTGGCTGCAAGCCCTGCTTTGCTCTCATCGAGTACGCTGCCCGCATCGATTTGCCTGACGAGGTCATGTCAAACCCGGAGATCATGGCTATGGAAGAAGCTACCAACGATTTGGTCACGTGGTCCAACGTAAATCACACTTTTCGTGCGTTGTGTCCCTGTAACTGATTTGGTTCGTAGGACATCTTCTCGTACAACGTGGAGCAATCCAGACGCGACACGCACAACATGATCGTTGTTCTCATGCGCGACCAGGGGCTCGACCTGCAGGGCGCTGTCGACCACGTCGGTGCTCTTTGCAAGGGCACGATCCAGCGATTCGAAAACAACCGCAAGAACCTTCCTTCGTGGGGAGAAGAGCTCGACAAGCAGGTCGCGATCTATGTCCAAGGGCTGCAGAACTGGATCGTCGGCTCACTGCACTGGTCGTTCGATTCTGAGCGCTACTTTGGCAAGGAAGGGTTGGAAGTGAAACAGAACCGCATCATCAAGCTTCTCCCTAAACGGCCTTTATGAACCTGTCGTATGTGGTCTTCATCGTCGCGCTGTGTTCACGGTTCTGTAGCGTAGTGAAGCGGCTCAAAAATGTGTCTTGATTTATTATATTAGATTATTTGTATCGAATTAGGGTGTTCTAGGTTCTAGGTTCGTCGTATATCTCGAACCCGTATCGATTGCGTTCGTTTCTATTTTATCTTTCGATCAGAGGATCTTAGTTAAATGAAATGTAGTCCAAAAACCTACTTAAGTACTTCCCTACTTAAAACTGAAGCTATAAAAAGGTTTCCTTGAGACGCTGTACCACCCCATGATTCTCGGCATTGCACCACAATGAACGAGGAACCGGTATGAATGGTTCACGATCACACTGTTACATACATATAATACATCAATTCTGAATACAATCCACGCGTTTCATGGACGACCACAACGGTCGATGACGTAGGCTTTCACCCTCCTCTGTTCCTGGCCACCAACTCCGTCCACATCCTCCGGTGTTGTGTCTTCGACGTTGGCCTGTCACAACCATTCTGCGTGAGCAGATACGCAGAAATTGGGTGAGACGGAAGCGCGTACCCTTCCCCGATCTGCGCCAGCTTCGATCAGAAGTACCGCAGCCTCGGCGTGAGCAGATTCCATGGCTAAATGAAGCGGTGTGTTTCCTGGCAACGGGAGTTTTCACATCGCGTTGCAATGGAGAGTCAAAAGGTTGATTTACCGACGCGATCGCCTGTATTAAGGCGAACCTTCGTGGTGACACCTTCTGGGGGGTGCAAAAGAAGCGAGATGAATCCGGTGGAACCGGTGGTGGCAGCCCGATGACTGGACGGAGCGTATATGAGTTGAGCAGGATACATCTCGTAATTACTTCACCAACAGGGGGAGTTGGTTGGACTTGTCCCTCGCATTGATCTGATGATCGTCAATTTTAGAGCATAACCATGTGGCACGGTCGACGCACATCTGCGCCTCTTTGAATAAGATATTTTCCGATCTGGAATATAAAATATGTACGTTTGTTTGATTCAAGTTGTTGAATGTTTTGGGTCGCCGAGTGAGTAATTTTGCAAGCTCACCTCTATGCGCGATTTAGAGGCCGCGTAATGCCTATAGATATTTCAGTACGAGCAAAGCAAAATTACTCCAGGAATGTATCGCACAATGGGGTGATTCCCTTATCATTCCTCTGATTTACGTTCGCCCCCGCGCCGACAAGCTCTTGTACGACTTCCTCTTTACCAGCGCTTACTAAATGATATCAAGACGAGATAAACTCCAATCGGTCAGACGGATGTGACAACGTACCTGCTATATGCAACGCCGCCCAGCCGCTACCGTCTACTTTATCGATATCTGCGCCTCGATCGATCAGGTAGCTCGCGATCTCTGTGGCACCGACGGACGCCGCCCAGTGCAGTGGCGTTCGACCGTCCTGTGGCCGTCCGGTTAACCACTTGGAGGGGTGGTGAAAAGAAAAGGGCTTACCACATCTACCGTATCAATGATCGTTGGATTCTCATCGACCAGAGCCTGTACCAATGAAAGTTGGTCTACGAGCGATGCAGGTTAACATCAAGAGAGAGGGGGTCAATTCAATATATGAATTGACGAACTGTTTTGGGCTGCCGTGTGAATGGACAGTGCCATCGTAGATGGCAGCTGGACTTTGAAATTTGAGTGAGAATATCTTCTTGCCTCTCAATCAATGGAAAGCCGATCCCGGAGATGTTACTCGTTCAACTACTACTACGAGCAGCAGTGGCTGCGGTCGATTGTGCAAACCCTAACCTTACATTTGGGTTTGATTATGTCAGCAAAAGTGGTCTCATGCCACCGATTTTTAAGTTAAGGAACGCAAACCAATACATTAAAGTACGCTGTAGCCGTCGTGGCCAAGGGATCACAAGTTCCGTGATTATGACATTTAACTCGGAGGTACTCCAAACGTTTCGGAAACACAGCTAGGCAAGTCAACGCACAATGGAGCCTGAGGAACTTCGCAGTGCAACTCGCCGGATGGCACTGGCACCTGGTTACCTGGTATGCTTACTCATTGAACGTACGTTCAACAGTTAGATCTCATTCAGGGTCAGATACAAACTTTCAGAGCATGGCAAGCATGCAGCTTGGTCGGCTTCTTCACCGTTCAGTAGATCGAACAGCATGGTATTTGAATTGGCATGTAATGCAGGTGGTAAAATCACCGGTCAGCCCGTTGATGGGGTTGGCGAGGGTTCAGACGCTCACGTTGGGCACGGAGGGACGGATGGATGGATCATGGAGGTGAACATGTGCTGTTAGCTAATTCGAGTCAAAGGGATGATATTCTCCTTTAAATCTAGAGTTGTATTGGATGTGCCATCATGGCGTAGTATCATATATTACTCCTCAACATTTTATCTTGTGCGTTTGCATCTCTTAGGTACGTAGACTGCATGATGTTGTGCGATAACTTGAACCTGAATACTTGCGAACTTCAAATCATGTGTACGAAGTGGCTGTTCCTGTATATCGAGACAACTTGTACGTTAGCAACTCCCGCGTTGCTACGTAATCCTCACTCACCACCACTGTGACTATCTCATCTCCTCGGTTCCCGGAATCATAGGACCCTTGATTGCATTCGAACGCCCACGGAGTGGCATTCGAAGCAACACAATTCCTTGCCAAGAAAATCCATCACGACCCCAGGTTCTCTAGCTGCGTGGCCCCAGCTAGCGAGTTCCGAAATTTAGCGTTTTGCTCAACATCTTCAATGTCACTGACCTCCCTCTTCCGGAGATATCTAGAACTAGGATTGATATAGTTTGAAGCCCTGAGTCGAGAGGTGTTAGTTAGCATCTTATGGTGAGCTTCTCTCCTCGAATTCAAACTCGAAGGCGATCTATGACATATAATACTAGCCTCTTATATGTCCTCGCGCTCGAATCGACGATCTCAGGCGAGTCCTAGTCACAATGCATCTTCGGTCCGGCAACTCAAACAAATATATTCCATAGAAAGTGGACCCTTGAGCTACCCAGGTTGCTCTCTATTCCGATGTTTATTCTTTAGGTTCCATTGACCATGGGGGTCTTCGTGATAACATTAGGTTTACCGCCTCACTTCCCTGCTGGTTACCGTTCTCACGCTACCCTCTTTCCTCCCCGGGCCTCCCGTGGCCCCGGTGGGTTTCACCGGAACGGTGTCGCGCGCAAGGTACGCAATGGAGTCCATCAAATTTCGAGAAGTTCAAATCTAAATGGGAATCGTTGTTTTCTGTTGCGGAAACTTGGCGCTTGGCTCATTACCCTCCACTCCATGTTCCGCACACTGGATATACGTCGCTCCATCCCGCAATCCGTAAGTCAACAAGTGTGCCATGTAAACAATATGACGTGCGAGCAACCATTTCCATCACCATTGGAGCTTATGGAATTTCTCCGGACAAGATTCCCTAAAAAAGACTCCGCACCTGTATTCCAATCACCACACCGATACACAATGGCGCCCGTTACCCGTATTCTCCAGACGCCAGGGAGTTGGCTTGTCGGGAACCATACCAATGTGAAGAACAAGGGCCCATCAATGGAGGGATTGTATCAACACCTGAGATATAAGAAAGTCGTCTTACTTTCAGAAACCCAAAGTCTTCTGTCGGTATCGACTACTCTTCGCAAAGCTCGATCGCAATGTTCAACGACTCGTTCAACGAAAATGTAGGAACGAACGTTACTTACCTCGAGAATCAATGGCTGATTGTAACTTCTTCTAGGACCAATGCGAGTTCATCGCTAATACCTTGGCGATCAAGGAATACCATTGTAACTGGACAATCAATGGCCAGTCATGCGATGGTCCAGTTTCCGGAAGAGACCTTACAATGCACTTGAGGATTGTTCACCAATCAAACGACAACCCAAGGCTCCAATGCCAGTGGGGCGGCTGCGGGGAGATTCTTGGCAGAGGCTGTATCGTCAGACACGTACAAGAAAAGCATCTCGAGTGGAGATGGCCATGCCCGAGATGTGGTACCACATTTACCCGTCGGGGTGTGATGGACACACATCGCGTCAATTGCGTCGGCGCGGCTGCCACTTGAATGATAATTTGTAGGTAATCACTTTGATCATCGACTCACTTACGTGATGAGCTGAATCATCGAAACAGGATGTGGTCCCTGGTCCGGACTCTGTTGTGTCGTTACCCTTGCAAGTTTCACCGTACTACTATTATCTCAATTTTACACTAGACTAGTCTATTAATATCGCAGTGTGTATTTATTAGCTCCTATGATAAACGTTGTATCAACTTCACCATCATACATGTTAGGAATCGATTGGCCATTTTGTTGCACTCAGAATTCAATTTGTGCTCTCGGACTGAGTTTGACTTATTGGCGGCTGCTTTCCAAAGAACCCTCGACATGGCGCCTAATACGGAAAATATTGGGCGCTCAACTATTTATCTATGAGATTTGTTGCCAGAATGATTTGCAATCACTGGCCAGCCAACACAGCATGGCGCCGTGGCAGTATCGTCTCGCATGCGGATTAATAAAGGAGACTGAGGCCTCGACTGAGACCTCTCCAGGCATGCTACTACTGCATGTGGCATTTCATCAGTTCCGTGCGCAATATATCTTGATGAGTACTGACTTTCCGAGCGCCTCCTCAAAGTACACTGATCATGGATCGATCTCAGTGGCACTTTTGGAGTTCGGATGTTTGCAGAATCGGAGAATTTGGACGCCGAGGCGCTTCGCGCTTCCTGATGACAGTTGTGCTCCTTGTACTCCTTGGCAAGTGGCACTCCTTCGTGCATATTGACCATGGTGCCCCCATTAGGACCTCCAAAATCTGTGCTATGGGGATGGATAGTCAGCCATTGGCTGTAATTCCAGTACGTTTTTCGATATAAAAGTACTCGGCATAAATTTCTGATGAGTCTGGTTCAGTTACTCAGCTTTCAACCCATCCCACACGTATGTTAATGCCAGATAATGTTGATGAATCAACACTCTTTTCTTTCTCAACCTCTCCGGAGCAGCCCCTTTCAGACATCGATGATCTTTTCCGGGGGTATTCAACGGATGTAAATGGAACTTATCTGTATGTGCCAGTCTTGATGTGGACACAGGTCGAAATGCTGATGACTTTGCCTTTGCGGTCTGGGCAGTCCTTCTGAACAATCTCATAATATCTCTTCCCAACCATACCTCCCTCACGTCCCTCCCATGCAGTGGTCCATTGTCCCCGTGGGGGATCTGCCGCATGGAGATCCAAATGCTCACACCGTCACCGAAACTGCGGACTTCAGCATGGCTTTCGGTCCCTGGACATGCCAACCACAAATAGCGTTTAGTTTGCCACAAGAAAGTCACGTATTCCCCCAACAACTAAACCAACATGAGATATCCTATCCATCGCCTTGTACCTGGCTTCAAGGTTTCGAACCACCTCCTGCGCCTAGCATTCTGAGTAACCTCCATTCACTGCCTCCTCTGCTCACCCATGCTCACCCAAACACAGTGCATAATGGGCGGATGCCATACGCTGTGGGCGAAAGCAGAGACACATTCCAGTCTTCCACGTATATGGATAATAGCCACTTGGCGTTGGACTTCAACCGTGCAAATTATGATTTCCCTACAGACGTATCTGCGGACCTACAATGGTCAACCGCGTTAATGCCTAATACCGTTCCATCTACTCAATCTATTTCTCATCTGCGCACTGAGCCAGCATGTGGGTCGGACCCCCATGATCGAGGTTCTCAGTGCAGATGGGTCACCAGCGGCAAACTTTGCGATATGCCCATCATGCCCGACAGGCGCAACGTTATGGAGCATCTGCAGATCTATCACAGGATTAGACCAGGGGAAGAGAAAATACGCCAATCATGCCTCTGGGACGGGTGCAATACGACGTTGAACAAGGAAAGCCTGGCGCGGCACGTCTTGACGGTTCATCTCAAGGAGAGGGTACAAGTGCGTTGCACCGAGTGTGGGCTGCGCTTTGCTCGAGATGACTCCCTGAAGAGGCACTTGAAGGGAGGTCAGCATAACATGCCTCCCGAGCAGAGCGCGGGGAGAGAGTCGTTACGAAATCACTCTGGTTCTCAACGAATGTAAAGCAGAAGATGGTATTGGAACCGCTGCAAATAATGCCTGACATGATTTCTTTTCTTTTAATACCTAACGTCATCACCACTTTTGTGAAGAACATTGTATAGTGTATAAATACACGGACTCGGATGCATTGTAACCCAGGCTAGCTAGCACAAACAAATTGAGAGTAGTGCTTTCATTGGAAAAAGGCGTCACCGATATCCTACCTCTCACGTTTTCTGCGGTATGGGGTTACGCAGATGTACACTCTCGATGATCGGGGCCCGCCTAGTGAAGGTGGATGATTCGTTGCACATGCCCCCAGATCTACTAGACGACGTAAGTATACTGATCAGAACTGTCAGACGAGTTTCCTGTTTCTAAGATGGCACTGCTCATCTATCACGGGTCATTGTCTGCTTGGAAACGGTAGTGCCAAGCTTATCAGGGCTTTGATTGAGCTCTTAAAGATCCGTGGAAGGGATACACGGGCCCCAAGAATATGCCGGGTACAAAATAGGATGGACAGTATGCTCCAGGACCAACACTTACCTTCACATGATCAGAAGGAGAACCTACGAAGGGAAAGTGATATATCTAGACTATTTAGACAAGCTGAAGAGAACTGAAGAAACTGAAGATGTTACCTCTTCCGCAGAGCGATACAGAAGATCGCGACAATTGAAACCTGCTATTATGTACCCGCAACAAGCATTAGCTATCGATAAAATTCTAATGAAGACGCGTATATCAAGATGTAGATGTATGATTTGTCCAATGGAGAAGGCATCCAAGGACAAGAGGGATACAGCACTAGAAGGGGGGAGTTTGGGGAGTAGGGTATCAGTAGCTAAAGTATCATGCATCAGGGCTCACAAACTAGGGGACAGGATCCGGAAGTGGAGTGGGTGGATGGGCGGACCCACCCATTACCTTTCACCCAAGTGGTGCACGATAAATGTATCACGCTGAGACTCCGTCCATAGAAGCTTACCGGGCAACATTCTGACGGTGATGAGATCAAGTAATTTTGGCTCACTAGGATGAAAGTTAGCTAAAGTGTGACGTTCTCGAACGATCGCGGTTGCCAGTTGCAATTTTTGTTTCGGGTTTCGAAGAAAACTATTCCGGCACGGCCCAGTGCACGGTAATAGATGGCGAAGCGGATGCCAATCCAGAGCTTCCTGTAGGAGGGAAAGAACACCAAAATCTGACATCAATGATTATGAAGTTCAAGTTCCGTCATGGCAAGTTCCGAACAATTCCGCAAGGGAAACCTCCGTTGTCTGGGTCCACATAGCATGTGGTGACCTGCGGAATTCTACAAAGTAGCTAGCGACAAGCAGAATAAACAAGCCAGATGTTGAAACGTCACAGTCTGAACAATTGAGGCAGAATTGGAGAATTAGTAGTATTATAAGGCTTGTGGCATGGTGCTAATAACCCTAACCCTAAGCCTCACTGGCATGTACGCACCTTCGTGACGCTCCTCGACATCCCAGCGGTCTTGATCGTGAATGCCGTCTGTCCAAGAACAGTCCTCTTCTGACGCTCCCGAAAAAAATGTTCCGCATGCACTGTTACCTTTCCTACGTTCACAATCCCAAAATACGTTGACTCGCCTTTATCAACGTCCATCATCATGTCTGTCGATATTTCGGTGGGTTTTTCTGTCAGAGCAACTGAAAAAAGAAGTGCTGAAGCCTTGCAAGTCTACTCGGTCCGCTAGAGCGTCAGCTCGCAATGAATTTGTTATGGCTAGAAAGCGCGATTCCTATGAATACCATGAGTGCATGGGTTGTACCTGAGGGAAGAAAGTCGGTGCCAACCCGTTTTCAGGCAAAGAGATTCTCAAGATTCGTGGTCATGTCGTTTCAGACTTTACGATGACGCTTTGGCAGAGATGGCAGGATTGCATATCGTTCAAAATACACTAGCAAAAATCGCGCTCAATCCGACCTTCAAGTCGAGCTTGAGGCAGGCCATAACGGGAGGGTGAGCTCACCAAACATTGCGACTTCATCTACTGAAAAGTGGGATATAGGGGTACCACTGGTAGTTTCGGTTCACCCGCAGATAAGGATGACAAGAGACAACCCGCTGCTGTTGACACCCTCGATGCTTATGCCTTGGAAAGGTGGGAAGTGAGTGTCCAGAGTCGCATTCCGGCACGACATGTACACATTCAATGTCATTCCAGACCATTCTTCACTATATGGTGTCATCTGGCCAAGGCCAACTCCCAGCGAAGCCCTCGCAAGGCGTCTTGTATCTGCTCCAGCGTAGTGAATTGATGAAGAGCGTTCAGTGAGTAATCACCACCCTCCTCCAAAAAACGGTAACCAGAGCCTGAGCTTTCTCAGTGGTTCTCCTCTTCAGATCACCTCTTCCGGATTCCAATTTCTTCTCCACTCACCACATGATCAATTATGGAGTCTTTTACTACAGTACTTGCACATGGCAGAGGTATGTTCGATTGGATACAAATATATTCTTCCGACCGCACATGTACCCCGCTAGGAAAGGCAAATGGACCTTGTGGAAGTCCTCAGTTTTCTCTTCATGCTTTCCACGATGGAACTCGGACGCGTAAGTAATCTCTGAGTACTGAGTACCATTAACGCTAACGGGTAACATCTTTCCCCTAGGAATATACTACAGACCCGCTGAGTGAAACACAGAAGGCGATGCTGGAAGACCTTCGAGATTACGGCCTCGTCTGGCAAAGAAAGGTGGGGATATTCATTCTTGTTTGCGACCCTGCCTCACTCGATGGCAGGCATCATCGAAGCGTTTCAGCCCTACCCGTTTGGCTACCACTCTAACATCTCTCTCACCCCCGTTACCTACTTCGAGTGCTTCTGGAACCACTCATGCAAGCTCTGGGACCTCCGTCGCGCTCACTACGGGGGCAGGCCAGCAAGGTTTTATCGTCTTAGAGACGAACTATAGGATATATGCATACACCGGTAAAAGGGTTATCCTGAATTCTTCCGATTGCGCTTACATGACGGCCATCAGACAATCCACTCGAGATTGCGGTTCTGAACCTGTTTGTTACCATGAAGTACCGTTTTCCGAACCTGGTGGTCGGCATGCTCACTCGTGAAAGTGTGCGAAAAGCGTTGAGCAACGGTATCTCCGCAGAACAGGCACGTCAGCAATCATTTCAGGGAACCAACTTGCTCAGCGACTGCGGTATCTAGATCATCAGTTATCTAACGACACACGCTCACCCACAAATGCGGAAGAATGTAGCATTCTCTCTAACTGCGTTGCCGTTGAAAGCACCTTACTGATGTACGTCATATACAGAACCCGCTCCTCCCTGTGACGGTGCAAGACCAGATTCGGCTATGGGAACTAGAAAGAAATCGTCTTAAGTCTGCGGAAGGTCCGTTGGGTCGCACCCGCACCCACAGCTTTATTATCATGGCAATGAATTCTAAATCCTATTTATTCGCATGCACAGGTTTTCTCTACAAGGACTTCGCTTCGCAAGCCGATTATGAATACGTACTTGCGTACGCTAAGCAGTTAGGGGTTGTCCTGTGGGAGAACGCCGCGAAGCGGGCTTTCTTCGGGACCCTCGAGGGCCACGCAAATATTAGGGGATTCATTGAACGGCGGACTGGTGGTGGCGGTGGTTAACCGCATCGGAAGCCGACCTGCGCGTCAAATGAAGACCCTCGTTCTTCTAGGCGGTATGTACTAGTCAATCGAATGATGGTTCCCGCCGGACACACACGGCATAACCTGTGCACAGTACAACCGATCAAAAAACCACACGCTCATGATCAGCGAACACCTTTAAAGCAACTCCACAAGCGTACCCGACCAAGGCTCGGGATGACCTCAAGTTTGCATCCTAAGCGTTGATATTCGGAAGAAACCGCAGCCGAAGAACCCATTAAGGTAGGGACAGAATGACGGAAACCTCCGATGGTCCAGACTACGTGTCATATTAGGTACTGTAGGGTCATCATCAAAGCACTGCGGCAATTATCCAACATACAACAAAGATACATGCACACCAGACCGTAAATGCCCGTGTCATGCGAACACACTAGATGCTGTGTTTACTTCATCTTCCTGGCAAAGAACGAAGCCACCCTCGAAACCGACCGCATGCTCGTCCGTTGCGGTGTCACGCCAGCGGCCAACAAGACTGCGCTCGTGAACGTAACCTTTGAATATCCAACGGCCATTGTTGCGATATGGATTGTTTATCTGATGATCCGTGATGAGGGCTTGGGAACGGAGATTTAAGCAAACGGGTTACGTACGGGGATCCGAAGGAAGACGACTAAACCGTCCCATGGCCGAATTCTCCCGATGTACGAGTAATAACCCCAAGCATCTCCTTGTCTTTCACACGTCTGAACTGAGGGTTTGATGTCCGGGCGGGGAAGAAATGAATAGGAAACAGACCCACCTCGCCTGTGATGATGATGTCCTGTATGCCGCTCGGCAATTCCTCGACGAAGTCTTCGTATTCATCCACCTCTTCCGCATCTTCCTGGATCTCGGAGTCCGAAGATTCTTGGCAATGCCACTCACGGTCCAATCCATTGGACAAGGACTTATATGCTCCGGTGGAATAAGGGCAGTTGCGCCTAGGATGATACGTCTCGTACCACGTGTTCTTGCCCGTACTAGGATCAAAAACGTCAAGTCCGTCCTGAGAAGTCACCCGGAGATAAATTAGTGGAGCATCGGACTAGTCTGCGATTTGAAGCTTCCTTACAGCACGGCGGGTGAACTCTATATCCTGGGGGAGCCAGGCATTAAAAACATTTTCGCCAAGCCCGTAACGGCCAGGTGGAGCAACAAGAGGCTCGCTGAACGATAAGCAATGATGCTCTTCGAACGTGCACGAAAACCTCTCCTGGATTAATGGCACACTAGAGGCCGGGATGCGAGGATCCATAGCTGCGCTAAGATGTGCAAATAGATCGGGGACCTACATCATGTGTCAGATGTCAACGTCGAGACGGAAATCAAAACATGAGGTTGAACCCACAAAGATCCGCCCGGACCAGTTACCAATCATCGTGCCAACAGAGTAAATGATACCTTTCAGGGGTCGGTCCACGGCTGAGGGCGTATGGCATGCAACCAAGCGAAACCAGTCCTTGTCAAGCTGTTCACTAGTGAGGGTCTGGTTATGCTGGAAGAAACGAGTCCGAGTGCGCCAATAGAATTCTCTGATATCCTCTTGCGTCTGGGAAGGAGTTCCGATACCTAGGGCATTCGCCTCCTCCCGCGTCGCTGGGTGAAGAGCGATGTTCGGTGGAAGTGGAGCGGTATCCTGCCAGGCTTCTTGCCGCACGGTGAAGTTCAATAAAGCGGCGGACGTAAGCGGAGGTACTGCGAGCTTCAGCTTGTGGCCAAGATAGTGGATTTGAGTCACGAGCGGGGGAGGACCAGAGAAGCCTTCGTTCTCGTTGTGCTCTTCACATAGTGGAAGATAGAAATAAGAATCGGGAGCAAGAAAAGACGGATACTAGAGTTTAGACTTTAGCACCCACATGAAAGCAAGCACCGCTGTACATTACCTGATAGCCGCGAACTATAAAGGGGAGAATTGCATTCGTAATGGCAGTACGTACTGCTGCGGCTTCAGAAGTGACCCTCTCTGCATACCCCTCAGAATAAACAAAAGGAGACGACGGAGAAGGCTTGCCTTTGCTTCCCGTCATCCAAAGAAGCCATACGGCCAAAGATATCCCTTCTGGATCTGGTGCGCGTGAGGGATTTGTTGGCGACGAGGGACTCCTTAGAGCTACCACACCAAGCACCCAGTCAGGTAGATTTGCCCAGTCGGAGAGTTGGCTCTGATTGCGACCATCGTTCTCAAGCAGCATCAGATATGCCTTCCACATGGCTTCCCTGTCGAGGCGCAGGGATGGGTTACCACGCTTTATGTGTTGCAGCGCGAGGAAGCGACCACGAAGTTCTCGGGCTAAGCAAGGGGTGGATGACCACCTAGGCGACAGTCGACGCTCGATGGCTGCACAGTCAAACTTGTGACGAAAGATGCGCGCGTACAGTCCGTTGTTGTTCCCCATCGATAGATGTCTGTACAGCGAACGGCACGTGAGCAAGAGCGAGAGGAGGTTGACTGGAGGGCCCAGGAATGGGTCGACAGCGACATGGAAAGCAATGTCCTCGATAATGGAAGGGTAATGATTGGCAAGCCTTTGCATGAAGGAGGGGCATGTCATCGTGTGCGCAGTGTGCAACAGGGGACAATGGTGGAGGGAGGATAACGGGGAAAGGACGGCAAGGGGAGGACTTATTTAAATTGTGCTTGAAACTAGATCAGAACAAATATGGATTTGATGATAATCTGCATACAACGTTGATCGCC
>JBBPPA010000442.1:0-22412 GCA_038091735.1 Leccinum pellstonianum | reverse complement strand
CGGCGAACTGCTCCTCTGCTGCGCTGCGCCATGTTTCACGCTGGTGAGGCACCTTACGGAGTCTAGACGGCTGGGGACTCGGGACTTGGGGAGGGAATTTTGACCTGGCGCAAGGCTATGCCGGTGGGATGCTGACTCCGTCGGAGCAAACGTCTGATGATCGGCGCCGGAAATCGTTGAATGGGCGGTGAGAGACAGAGACAGAAAGGGAATATGTGTATGATTAACTTTATTGATCATAAAAGTCAAATAAAAGCGGTAGTTGGATGGCACCGCTGAACCATACTTCTAGGGTCGGCGGCGGCGGGGAAAGTCAGTCGGACTCGTGCAATTTGCAATGCTTGCTAGATGGTCCAAGTTGAACCGTCCAACAATATTGGCCAAGAACTTGGAGAAGCGTAAACAATAACGAGTGTTTCATGACGTCTTGGGTAGCACGTGGTGGCCATTCGCCGCCACCGCTTCTTTCAAGCTTGCGCCGCCCGCGCTGAACGTAGCGCTCAAACTTTGTTCATAGAAGACAACCCAGGCCTGGGAAACGGTCATCAAGCTATTGTCCTAGTGAAGTCGCCGTAAAACGACCTCCCCATGCCGCGCTCGCATCATTTAGTTACTGCACTGTCACATGTACTGTCAGATAATCACTGCGGAAGCGGAAGCTGAAGTGCTGACTGACCGTCGATGCCGTTCAATTTAGTAAGCCATGGTCCTGAGGGTAACCGATATCAAAAAGAACAATGTTGCGTGGGGATAGGAAAATAATGATCGATCTAGCAAAGAGTGGCAACGACGCCCGCACTGCCCAGGGCCGTCAACACGCTCGAACAGCTCACAGCACGCGTCGCGCGCGGCTGCACTGCTTGGGCTCGCCGTCTCCAACCCCAGATTAGTCTAGCCATTCCAGAGATACCTATCAAAACACACCATCCTTGTCCCATTCTCGGCGCAACTTGCGCCCCGTCCGATTCCAGGAAGGCTAGACGACCGTGCTGGTGAGGCACATGAACCACCCAGAGTTCGGGACCGCACTGGCGTCGGTAAGGCACTCTTACGTGTCAATACCACCTGCAGCTTGAGGAAGGGAAAGCTCAGCCTGAGGGCTAGCCGCTGTGGATCCATGCGAATCATGTAGTGTAAATAAGTTCTACTTACAACCAATGAACCACTGGCAGATGGATATTCTCATTCGGCAGGCCTTGAGTCTTCTGAACAGATGTTCAACGAGAATGATTGACGACCAGCAAACCACTGCTTACCGCGTCAATGGCAAAGATCATTTACTTGTCCCAGCACCTTCACGGGCGATGGTTCTACGGGAACGAGCTCTTCATCACCAGTAACATAGGACATTTATCTATGAACCGACTCTTTAATGATGGAACCCTTGAAAGGGTGTTCCGAAGAACGGTCTAATGGAGAAGCTTGGTTAGATGCGGAAGGAATTGATGTACCCATATAGGTGTAGGCTGAAGTGCCCGAATGCGCAGATGACGATTCATAAGATTGTGGAGGAGCGAAACGGAAGAATAAAGCGATATCTGGGGGCCTTGCGCCTGGGCCTGGCCGGACGGGACATTCACGGAACCGGGGAAGCGGCAGGGCACAGGGCACAGGGCACAGGGCCCCTATATACCTACCCACAAGGACGGAAATTGGATTTTGAAAAAGGCTATAGCTTAGCTCAAGCGAACGTTGTCCACCTACCACGCAAATATGCAAGTGAAAAGGTAGAGCGCATGACTTGGGTCAAGTGCTTCTAGCAGGACAGAGGTGACTTGCTCAAGCTACGAGCCGGACAAGATGATGTTCAGTGTAGAATTGACAATAAACCTATAAGCCTTCTGTTATTTCTTTCTTTCACAGAGTAAATCAAAGATAATTATCGGATCGCTATATATTTACCTGCGGGAGTTTAACTTGATGAGTCCGTGAAATGATGATCGGGCTACCATTGGAAGCTGGAGCGCTGGCGACCGAAGGCATGATCCGACGTGCTTCCATTTCCAAGCCATCGGTGGAGTTTAGGAGCAGCCGCTCCCCATCAGTATTCCTCACGGTAATCTTCGAGTTGGAATCAACCTTCGCAATGGGCTTGAACCGAACTCTTCTTACTGGATCTGTCGAGGTGTTCTCCCGAATCAAAGTTTCTAAGGCCAGTTTTACTCTTGAGTATCTACAAGGTCGGAATTTGGACGGCAACACTCACCCACATATGCTTTGCAGTCCAACCGCTCCTATTTGCACCTGCACCCTACGTACCCGGGCGGCTCAGCACCGGGTCAGGTTCGAAGTGGTTGCGTAACTTTGTTCGTGGCGGGAATCCGCGGGATACCCTTTTCATTTGGGTTCATACCTGCATCTGCGAGTAAGTATTACGGCCTTTAGTGGGAACCACTGTCTTCCTACCAAGGGTCTGCTTACGGTCGACCATGCGGTCCCGTCCATGGCAGATTGGTCATTTTCTGGGGGCCGAGCCCGCAGGCGAGCGGAACACACAAGGGAGTTGCCGCTTCGGCATCCCAACTGGTCCGAAGTCCAAGT
This sequence comes from Leccinum pellstonianum, assembly GCA_038091735.1. NCBI lineage: Eukaryota > Fungi > Basidiomycota > Agaricomycetes > Boletales > Boletaceae > Leccinum > Leccinum pellstonianum. The sequence continues at coordinate 19,871 of JBBPPA010000442.1, read as the reverse complement.
GCACACAAATATGCAGGTCGGAGTTTCATCCGAGTGAGTCGCAATCTTTTTCGATCAGTTGACCAATCAACGTTGTCAACAACCCCTGGGAATAGCGAATGGCGATTCTACCGAACGCTGCCAATATTAAATCATGAAAGCAATAGTAGGAACAACTATCTTCCTACCCAAGGGTCTGCCTACGGGAGACTAGTAATTAGAAGGTACATATACCTCTCATGACCCATACCCATTCGGAGTCACCTATCTCATGAAATACTAAACATTTCTCTTCACACTTGGTGGACAGTTTGCAGCATGACCTCTTATAGCTAACTATGTTTCCAATACAACTTGAACATACACTGCTGGGTTGATGGTTTGGCGGCTACTGCTCTAGGTATCAACTTGGTGTAGCAAAAGCAGGATCAGCAGTGGATCTGGCCTAGAGCTGGACAAGCCCGAATCCCGATAGACAGGTCATCTTTCGTTCAGTGTGAAGGGGCAACTGAATAAGACATTACACAGCGTGGCGAAGCAGATAACATACTGTACATTTCTACCAATAATTCTGAAACGTCTGAGACTCTTAGCTAGTCTTTTATTACAAGTGCTCTATAACGATCCACATTTTCCGCCATAACGAATCAAAGTTGGTCGGATTTGCACATTCTGTACTTTCTTGTTACTACGAGAGCAGAATCAGGCGACCTCGATGGGGAGGCTCATCGCTACCCTGCTGATAGGTTCTTTGATATCCGCTTGCGTGGCGATCCCAACAAACCTCGCGCCTTCCGGGAGTGTTCCATGGTCGGGAGGATTCTGTCCCTGGAGGAATGACTTGGCCTGCTCAGTGATGTACTCCAAATTGTGAGGGGTCTTCATGATGGTAGGAATATAAAGCACTACAGGAGGATACCCGGTCAGAGCCGTCAAGACATCTACGTGGCGAATCTCACCGCAAGAATCTTCAGTTCCTCTGTGGACCGGATCGACAGTGTGAACTGTATCCTGATAATATGATAAATATAGACACGATTTTAAGGATGGGTAGCATCGTATGAAATTCTTACGCAGTGCCAAAAGACCATATCACCAGGTTTGACTTTGGGAATGCAAACCATCGCCTCGTTGAGCCTTAGGTGAGGATGGAAGTCGGGTGATACTGTAATACCCGTGTACACGCCGGGACCCGTGGGCAGGAGACTGGGAAACTCCAGAGTTGAGATGTCTACATTAATATTCAATTTATGATTAGGAAGATGACAGGGAAAAACGCACCAAACTTCCAGTTCTTGGCATCAAGGTAGTCAGGGGAGTCCGGAGACACAGTTGGACTGAAGAAAGGACGAAGTATCAAGTACGCGATCGATGGCTTGACTTGAGGGAAGACACGGAGGGTTGCCTGTGTCGGCGCAATCTCGCTAGTGGTGACGTTAAGTCATCAGATCGATGAGAACAGTGCATGATAAAGATGATTGAAAGCAACGAACTTCAACGCCATCCACCCCTGGAAGCTCCTGAACACACTAACTTTCCTCCGCTGATTGTCCATAGAACCATTCGCATAAACACGATGTTCGACATCGTAAGGATCATGTTGACGCCAATTTCCCTCGAAAATGTTCTTATAGCAAATACTGAAAGTCTTATCTTCCCATCGCTCCAATGCGCCACCTATAGAAAAATCACGATCATATCACAAATGCGAAGGAGATTCACATACCATCAATGTGAGGGGGTAGCAAAGACCAATTAGAACCGGGGCGGCGAATGCGGAAGCCATCAGCGTATACCAAAGGAGTCGACAGGTCGACGCCCTCGAGGGTCTTTCCGGAACCGATATGGAATAAGTTGTTTATCCAGGTAGCGGCTTTCAAGTAGTTGGGGTGCGCGCGAGCTTGCACTTGCGGCTGCGTCCAACTAAACCATAGATAAATAAGAAGTATGACGACGAGTAGCAACGAAACTGACAATAAGTCCCAGGACTCCCTCTCGCCTTCGGGAAATCCTGTAAGCAAGGTCAGGCTTGGTACACCGTATACGCATGCATCGATTTCCAATGGGATATTACCTTTTGCGTGACGATTAGCCTTGATGAATTCGTCTAGTTCCTTCCTCCAGCCTCTGGCTGTCTCGGAGTCGACGATACCACGAATAACGACCGTGCCCTTGCTTTTGATCACGTCGATCTCTGCAGGAGTCAGCTTATCCAAGTCCGCAAAGTTGACTTCGGGAATGAACTGTGAAAAATTGAACTGCATTAGCCAATGATCGGATCAGAACCAATCAACGTGGAGCTCACGTTTGGCCCCGCCTTTGCAATCTCGGCAGTGCGTTCACCTAGCTCATGGAGGAGGTCATTCCACGACGCTGTGAGACGCTCTTCAGTTGTCGCCGAGACGAGGTCGCGTTTCATATCGAGTAAACGGGAGGGCGATTGGTGTGAGTCAGACATGATGGATTACAGTTTTCACTTGGGGAATGCAGCATTGTTCTTATACCCGGATGATTCTCGCATCCGTGAAATGAATAAAATTTAATCCAGCCCATTGGCGGTAAGTACTCGGCGGACTCAGCACCGTGCTGCTGAGGACAAATTGTGTGCTCGTAATGACAACACGGCCGCCGAGAGATTCTTGAAGTCAGACGGCAAAATCGCTCGTACCGTTATCACAGCTCTTCCATTCGAGCCAAAGAAAAGAAGGGTCTAGGCTAATTATGTAATACACGTGTTGCAGAACGATGGACTCATGGAGCACTAAATTAGAGTCATTCCGAGTCGGAATTTTAATCAGTCAGAGAAGCTCTCGGCATGGAGTTTGTCGATCTGCGATACATATCTCAATCCTATACTAGTCCAAAGGCTTGGGCTGAAAATTTGTGGTGTTGAGTGAGCTGGACGTGGTTTTGCACCTCACCGGTCAGATGATAGTACGGATGAGTCGAGAATCTTAACCTCAGTTTTTTTGCAGCGCTGTAAGGCCATTCCAAGCTTCGAAGCGGTAACGTCAAAGCTCAAATTACGGCACCTGGCGGTCGCTAGAAGACTAAGATGAGTCATTGGTGTCTTTCTTTCCTGAAACCCGGCGCACCAGACTCCGAGTCCGGATCCGAATCGATAGTCTATATCTCAGGGTATATCACAGGCCGCCCGTCCCACCGATCGGCGTCCCTTATGAATCTCATCCATAGTGCTCGGGTCCCTCAAACAACCCTCAAAACAATATCCGTCCCCCACCCGATTGTCGCTCGGCATCGGATCGAGGCGGTCACCTGTGCACAGCCATAACAGTTATCTTCATCGTCACGGACCCGAGCACGAGTGGCCCGGGAATACTTTGAAGCCCCATCCGAAGCAAAAGGTGATTCTCGGTAGATTGTTACTATCGAAACGTACGCTGCGGACATGATCGTGGGCTGGGTATATAGTCTGTTTCTTGTGTTGTCGTTTTTTAGTAATTGCACGTTGTTGTCTCGTCGATACAATCAAACACGATGAGCTCAAATGACTGCACGGACTGTGTGATATTTGTTGACGAAGACCGTCACCGCTGAGGAACGAGGCTTCACTGCGCTTAGATACCAAGGAGGGAGAATGGTGCTGGCGGGGAGCAGGTGTATCCTGTTGTTCCTTGTATTTGCCTTGTCGCTCAGTTTTCACTGTCGCGCTTCGGGTGTAACTCAGCCTCGAGGCAGAACAGACGCAGGGAAAGCCTGCTGCCTATTGCATGTTGTTGTTTCGTTGTGTCCCGGTGTTGTTGTATAATAGTGATGTGTAAATGATAACATGATTATCATCAATGAACAGTTGTATGAGCTATTAACATGAGCAGGATCGAGGCACCGCAGCCACCAGCATCATCATTTGCACAGGCTGGAGAAGTAGAGGAAGGATGTTAGTAATCTGCAAGTTGCCAACGTCTCCGACTGACTCTGGTTGAAACCATTCTTACATATTTTCGCCTCCAGCCAAGTTTGATGCAGGTATCTGAGCCGGGTGAGGCGCCAGCTTGCGCACTGCCCGCGTCAAGCCTGCACGTGATAATGGAATGAGCTGAGAGGAACAACTCGATAACGAAGAGCAAGCGGGTGGAGATGGAGGAGTGCTATATTGAACGAGAGGAACGGTCTATGATTAAACTAGGTGGAAAAGGAGCTTCGCAAATGGCAAAAGGAACGTACACAGAGCCGAGAAGGAATTAAAAGTTAGGTAGGATTTTAAGACCACTGTCGCCTTCAAACGTGTGTATTGTTCCAGAGGGACCTCATCACAAAGTCCGTTGAATCGGGATTCTGCACCGAAGATAATTTTGAATTGTGGATCAATTGCACTACGGTGAAGAGTTGAGTGAGATAGACGAACCTCACAGCAAGGAGCCTTTAATTTTCTGCACTCACCCGTTTGATTGGCGATCTGTAGGCTGTTGTCGTATCTTCGAAGTAGCCTACTGTGCCGTGTGGGTGGTTGAGCAAGTCTACACCCCGACCCCACCCTGGATTGAGAACGTAAACGTATAATCATCCACTGCATTCACCACGATATCAGGGTTAACAAGATTCGCCTGCGCGAGCGAGAGTGAACTGGCGGTGGCGTAGTCAGCATCATCCCATTCAAGCAGACAACCATACTTGCATACGACTTGCTTGTCACCGTCACCCCGTCAACTTGGGCGGTCAGGTTCATCAGTAACCATACATCGGAAGCGTCGTGTCCAGTGGGGAGAACCGTCCCTGGACCAAGCCAAGTCCCTTCATATATAAGCGAATTGTTGAGGGAAGGGACTGAGAACGACGTCGTCGAGGTATTCAACACATGCCCGTGCCAATCATACCAAGTTGGGGCCGCCATCGGTTGCTCTATCCGATAGTTGGTAGATCCCACCTCCCCAAACACGAAGCGGGGGTGACCATCAGTCAAAATGACAGTGAGCACTTGCCATGTTCTAACTTCTGACCACTTCTGACCGCACTCTCCACAAGCCAGCGGACAGCGTCCGGATTGATCCGAGCATGAAATAGATCGAAAGGAGTGGCGCCGGTCCCCTTGCTATAAAACGCCTTCCCGTTGACTTCGAAGCCTGAGTACCACTGGTCTCCCAGTGATGCCACTCAACACCCCAAACAGGAAGTCCAGACTCCAGACGCGTCTGGAGATACTCACGCCACCCAGTGGCACTGCCCTGCCAACATCGACTCCTGCAATCCGGCACTCCAGAGGATTATGCCAAGCATTGCAAGACGTGCGTCGCCATACTCGATCCACGTTGTCAGACCGGCAACGTTGCTGCGACACGACGTCGACACGGCAACAACAACGACGCCCGCGACACGAGTCACACGACGACGAGTTGAGTCCCCGCCCCCGTCCCCATTCTCTCCCGTTCCCTCGCCCCAGCGTGCAGAAGCCACCACACAACGTGGCTTGGCCTCAGAGGCATGAGAAAATGTACCTCTCAGGGTACTATAGGTATGTAATAAGACAAACCTAGGGTCTTATCAATCTATTTCGGATCCAAGAGCCCTTTACATTATGTTATTGTCGTACTCTCACCACCGGCGTCACGCTCGGAACTTCCCCGCTTGGAGGACCAGGATATGTAAGTTATCCTATGGTCGCAGGGACAGAAAAAATAAGTTGCTGCAAAGTAAGCGTGGTAGGAGAGATGCTGCAATGAGTTATCACACTCAGGACGCGATCGAGATCTCCCCGATCAATTTCATAATAGATTTCGTCTCGTAGGTTTATCCTCCAATCAAAGCTCTCAAAAAACAGATATCTAAAAAAAATGATGGGCAGACACTCCAACCGAACAATAAAAACCGTAACGATCTCTGAACTGCCCGTTCCTCATCCAAACCGTCAGCGAGATCCATTGAACCAACCTAATAAAGAACAGCCAGCAGGCAAAAGGACACCATAAAATCCTTGGCGTGTCTACCGTATCTTTTAGAACCACGTTTCCCCAATAGTTCTTCCTCTTTTAACGATGTTCGTTCGTCTTGCGCCGGTTTTGATCGCACTGTTCGCCACGGTCGGCGCCTTGCCTGCAGCCAGCGACGATTGCACTCTCATATGCTGCCAGCTTTACAGCCCAACTGTGAGTAGCTCAGTCGCCGTCCCTAGAGATCCACTGATCATTGTAGAACAATAACCATGTTAACTTTACTGGATCGAACTGCTTTCCCGTGCCTACAGGAGGAGAGTGCTTTGAGGAGCAGTGGTGCTGCTCCGAAATTACAGTGAGTATATTGATCGCGCCAGCTTGCCTGCCCTTGAATGAGAAGATCTGACTCGCAGGAAATGTACAGAATGACGGCCCTGGTACGGTCTATTCGGCGACGGGGTGCAATCCACCTACTCAATCAGGTGGTGTTTGGAGGCGCTCGGTGCTGGAGGCCGCCTACTAAGGGACTTTTACTTCGCCACTTTGAACTCGAGTCGATGAAACGAATGGAAATTGGTTTTTCTATATCACCAGAACATTTGCCTAGAATTTGAGTCGGCAAGGCCTGAGATGAACTCCCAGGAGTTTGCTTGCACAAAATTGCCACTGTAATCAATTCACTTGTTTACACTGAAAACAGCTGTAATGCGTGTCAATTCCACTCATGAGCTCGGAAAGGCGTCGGTCCACGCCATGCTTGTCCGTGGTGGTCGACGAAACGTTATACTACTCATTCACAATCGCTGACCATGTTTGTTGTTTAGTTTGGGATGTTATTCCCGCTCCACTCGTCTTGACTGTTTGTGATCTATCGGCATTGTATGTTGAATCACCCACTCTCTTGCACACTAGTAATCGTTTGTAACGCCAGAACGTTCAAGTTGGATGTACATAGAACATTCACATAGATAACATGTACCCAGTAACGTTCCAGACGACTCTATAACGCTTACAAAAACGTTGGCCGGTGCTGAATCCATGGAGAATCAACTTTCCTGTGTCTCTGCACTGGATTACCAACTTGAAACACGGGCCCTCGACTCGCCAGGCGACCCGAGCAGGTTCCGGGGCCGGGCCACGCCATGAAGTGAGCCAAATTAAGCAAAACGACTCAAAGGAATCATGCCGATGAAATTCTCTTGTTCGCTACCAGCCCTCCTTCGATTACAGATCAATTCTATGTATCACTTGGCATCAATCTGGCAGGATCTCATAATACTTACGTCCAGGCACCGATTCTGAGCCGTACTCCGAGCGGGTGGATCAACTCCAACGAGTTAGCTGGGTACATAATGGTCTAGATTACAGGAAGTACTACATAATAATGCATGGCATAGAAGTCATGTAGGTATTATGAGCGGTTGTGCCGTACATACGGCTTAGAACCAGTACCAGCACACGTTCTGCGCTTCGACTTATCGAGTAAAGGACCAAAAGTTAGTTCCATTCTTGGTTACAAAATAAGAAGTCGACCCAAGTGCGTTACCGAAAGATCCTTCTGATTAGTTGTCCCACCGTTTGAGTTTCTAGTTGAAGGAAAATGAACGAGGGGCGAAGGTGAAGCCGTCGAAGACCTCCAGGAAGACGACGCTCGCTGCGCTTGTGGCTGGACAGGACAGCCATAATGTCCGTGTGCATGCTGGGTCGTCCCACGTGTGACAGTGTACCTTTACCTTTGTTTCGACCAAAGTTCAGAAACCTTGTCTATAGAGGTAGGTACTTATTTATTACGTTGTAAAGCCCCAAAACAGCGAGCGGCAAAAAGACACCATAAAAGGGGCCGCTAAGCTGCCACTTTCAGAACCACGTTTCCGAAACAGTTCTCGATCTTTCTCTAATGATGAAGTTCGTTCGTTTTACGCCGGTTTTGATCGCACTGTTCGCTACGGTCGGTGCCTTGGCTGCAGACAGCAACGGCTGTATTCCCACGTGCTGCATGGTTTATACCGCAACTGTAAGTCGTCGTGCGTCGTTGTTGAAGCATCCACTGATCATTGTGGACCGATGATCAGCCTGACGGCACTTCTGATGGAAGCAGCTGCTTTACCGTGGTCCCAGGAGGAATTTGCTTCGTCGGGCAGTGGTGCTGCTCCGAAATCAAAGTGAGTTGATCGATCGCGCGAGCTTGCCTGCCGTTTAATGGGACCATCTGACTCGCGGAAATGTGCAGTATGACCCCATTGCCATGGTCTCTTCGGCGACTGGGTGCAATGCACGTACACCGCAATGAGGCGGGAGCGCTTCGTGATGGAGTTCGCCCAAGGAAATTTTACTTCGCCGCTTTGAACTTGAGTCGATAAAATGAATGGAAATTGGTATCTCTATATCAGCAGAATGTTTGCCACTGGCACAGAATTGACCCGGAAAAAGCGATGAACTGTGTCTGCTTGCACACGGCTGGAATCCAGAGAGATATTGATCGGGCTTAATAAATGAATTCAATGTACACAAACCAATGTCCAACGCACTTCGATCTGGTCTTGTGATACCATTGCTGGCCAATCAGAGGGGCAACATCACAATCAAAGTGATCAACAGTCGACGATATTTGTTCCAATCGTGGTCGGCTGGTCAGGTCAGGCAAAAGCTGAACCTGTTCTTGCACATGCAGTCTCCGCGTGTCTTGATGAGACGTGTTTGTTTACAATGGTTGCCTGAAGACTGCGAGTCCATTTTGCTTTCCCCCTTCCCTTCTGAAAATTCCGACACTAGCAAGCGCTTCGAGAGTTGTGTCGCTTCAAGTTACCACTCGGTGCTTTCATCGGCTTTAATTAATGGCCCAGCCTGTGTTCATGGTCGGCGGGCGAGATATGTAGCGAAGACGACTCCCTCACTTGTTTGCAAGCCTGGAGTCTTGTGAGATTCGTACAGTGAACGTGGCTTACATAACTGAGAACTCTTGGAGTCTGAGATCTGAGATCTGAGTCGCCGTCGTTATTGCCGTAGCCGCATCGGCATTGTCCACCTAGCTGTTGTCTACACGCGCCCTCACTCAACATCGCCCCGCGCCCTTCGTTGTTGTCCTCTCCCTCTCCAGGCTCCCACCTTCACGTCCTCAGGAACGGATGCCTTCGCACTCGCCTGCGTCCTCGCCGTACTCGTGACACACGCGCGCGCACTTGTGATCTAGGCCGAACTATTATTAAAAACGAGGTGATTGCCGACAAAGTGCGGCCGTCCTTCTAGTTACATAATTCGCTATGATTCTAGGCCACGTCCGAATCTACTTTGCAGGGTCGTTCGCTATAGGGAGTAAAACTGCATTTCATTTCTTGGGAACGGTGTCCCTTCGAAGACACGACGTAGCAATGTTGCTCAACAAATCGGCGATCAGCGTGGAATGTCCAGACGTCCGAGCCTTTTGCCCCTTTAATGGTGCCACAAGACCAGATCGAAGTGCGTTGAACCTTGGTTTCTGTATGTTGAACTCGCTAAGCGCCATCTTTGTTGACAGACATAATCAATTTCTATAGCAGCCTTGTGCAATTGCATCTCAGACTTTGCCAACTCAAATCTTAGGCCCATGTTCTGGTGATATAGAAAACTAATTCCATTCATATCATCCACTCCAGTTCAGAGCGGCGAAGTATCAAAATTCCCTTAGGCAACCTCCACCGCCGAGCGCTTGCCGAACCCGCCGGATTGAGTAGGTGGATTGCACCCCGTCGCCGCATAGACCTTGCCAGTCCTCTGTACATTTCCCGTGAGTCAGACAGATACGGTCTCATTCAAGGCAGACAAGCTGGCGCGATCGATCTACTGACCTTGATTTCGGAGCAGCACCACTCCGCGATATAGCATATTGCTCCTGCAGGCATGGGATTGCAGTTGAATCCATCATAGTCATTGTTAACCTGGTTATCGGTCCACAATGATCAATAGATGATTCAACAACGACGGGCAGCGACTCGACCACTTACAATATTTAGGTTAAAACCCGCACAGCACGCAGGAACAGCGCAGTCGTTGGCTGCAGCCAAGGCACCGACCGTGGCGAACAGTGCGATCAAAACTGGCGTAAAACGAACGAACATGGTTAGAAGCTGTTGGGCAAACGTTGTTCAGAAAGATGGCAAACGCGGTGAGCAGGCTTTATAATAATATGGTGTCCTTTTCCTCGCTAGCTGTTTTTGGGGCAGTACTAATACCAAAGTTGGTCAGATCCCGCTGTAGCCGAACAACATATTACTATGGCATAGTCAGGCAGCCGAGCTATCGGTAAAAGGGCGGTGACTGGATTTTTGTTGGGCAGTACTATGTAATCACGATTCGAAGAGAAGTCAAGTGGTAACGTTACAAGCCACCTTGCAGATTCAAATTTGACACCAATACAGTCATCAGCATCCGTCACTTGAATTTTGGTCTTATCGTTATCTTATCATAAGCGATAAGCGAGGTGGCAATGTACATGAGCAAGGATTACAGACAGAGCTTACATACTATTGTGCTCTCGCACAGCTTCAATGAGCTTGCAACGACTCCATGTGAGTCCGCAACAGCTCCGAGTTACGCCACTCGTGTCATGCCTTTTGACTCGCACAAATCTTACAGGCTCCCTTACAGACATGTGAGGGTGTCGTTTTTGCTACTATCGCAAATGATCGATCTCGCCGACCGACGAAATGAACAGCCGACGAAATGACGAAAATTTCGTCTTCGTAACGTGTCACAGGGGTTGAACTCGCCAAGCTGCTTAGCGCCATCTTGCAGGCATACTTAATAGATATCGATGGGTTCCAGTCTTGTGCAACCGGACTCCTTGGATCTCAGGCTTTACCGGGTCAAATTTGGGTCAAACGCTCTGCTGATATATAAAAAACGAAAATTTCATTCATTTTCAATGGACTCGAGTTGAAAACAGCGCAGGAAATTCCCTTGGGCGACCTCCATCACCCAGCGTTTCAGTTCCCGCTGAGCGATGGATCATGTATATGGATAGCACTTGGTCGCCGCAATGACGTTGCCATTGGAGTCACTCTGGACATTTCCGTTAAGTCAGACAGATCGTCTCATCAAGGGACAAGCTGGCGCAATCTATCTACTTACTTGGACTGCGGAGCACAACCATTCCATGGTACCGCACACTGTCGCTGCTTTTGGAGCCAGAAGAATGCAGTTGGATCCATAATAGCTACCGTCACCCTGATTATCGGTCCACAATGATCAGTACATTCTTCAACAACAACGGAGGGGGACTCAACCACTTACATTTGGGGTAAAAATCATGCAGCATGTGCGAATGGAGGCGTCACTGGGTGCGGGTGCAGCGAAGGTACCGACCGTGGCGAACAGTGCGATCAAAACTGGCATAAGACGAGCGAACATTGTTAGAAGACAAAGAGCTGTTGGGACAATGTTGTTCTGAAAGATGCGGCAGACGCGCCAAGAATTTTATGGTCTCCTTTTGCCTGTAGTTACTACATAGCTGTGTTGGAGGCGGTGCTAGTACGTAGTACGAAAGAGAAGTGGTAACGTTACAAGCCACCTTGCAGATTCAAATCTGACACAAATACATGAGCGCAGACTTACTAGTACGTACTAGTTTTTACTCTCCATACTTACTATAATATGGAGCGAACAACCAAGCGAACAACTTAATTTAAACCTTGCTATTCGGACTCGGGAATCACAGTAATTATTGCATTTTCCTGTTTTCCACCCGACGGGAGAAACGCCAAGGAAAGGTGCAGCCTAGGCATTGGGATGGGCAAAACTCACTGACATTCGTGAGAAGTACCCTCAGGACCCTTGATTCATTTGATTCCTCTCTTTGGTTCGAATTCAAGAGTTGTGATTGGACAATGAGCCCACAGAAGTGCCTTTAGCGACAACGGCACGAGCCTGAGAGGCTGTGCAGATAGGCTGAGAACAACGATCTGACGCCGAGTCAGCTTCCTCGGCCCATCAGTTAGGTAAATGGTTTATATAGACGCCATGAAATCAAATATCAATTTGGGCTGCTCACTTTTTCAGAACAACATTTCCTCAACAGCTCTTCGTCTTCTAGCAATGTTCATATATCTTACGCCGGTTCTGATCGCACTGTTCGCCACGGTCGGTACCTTCGGTGCACCTACAGCCAGCGACGACTGCATTCACACGTGCTGCTCGATTTTTACCTTAACTGTAAGTGGTCGAATCGCCGTCTGTTATTGCATCCTGCACTGATCACTGGGGACCGATGATCAGAGTGACGGTAGCTATAATGGAACCAGTTGCGTTCGTCTGCTTCCAGGAGGAGTGTGCTATTCCATGAACTTCTGTTGCTCCGAAGTCAAAGTAAGTAGATCGGCGCCAACTTGTCTGCCCTTGAACGAGACGATCTGTCTGACTCGACGGAAATGTACAGAGTGACCCCATTGGCAGCCTCTATGCGGCGACCGGATGCATTCCACCAGCCAGCGGGTACTGAAGCGCTGGGTGATGGAGGTTACCCAAGAGAATTTAGTACTGGGTTGTTTTGAACTCGAGTGGATGAAATGAATGGTATTTTTTTTCTATATTAGGAGAGCGTTTGACCCAAATTTGACCCGGTAAAGCCTGAGATCAAATGAGTTCGGTTTACAAGGGAGTTGGACTGTGGCGCAGTGAGGCACGAGTGAAGCCACAAGGTCTTCGGACAAGCGACGCAAGCGAGAGGCACCGCTTCGGCCACCACGTCACTCCACCACACCCTGCCTCCATTTCTCATTCCGGCTCCTCGCAGCTCACCCCTCTGGGGTCCGGAGCGCGCGACCCCGACTTTCGGGTACACGCACCTGCGAGGTGTTCCCACCCACCTCGCAGCTCACCATACCCGGCAACTCGGGCTCCCGTCCCGGGCCGGAGAGCGCTTTGCGCTCCGCCCGCCCACTCTCAGCTCACTGCCATCCTCTCTCACTGCCATCCTCTCCTCGTAGCACACGGAGTGATATCCAAAGACTGGAATCCAGAGATATTGATTATGCCTGCAAGATGACACTTAGTGATTTTAACATACACCAACCAGGTATTACAACAGGCGCTTCAAGACTCAAGTTGCCCAGCTGGTCATATATATTCGTACAAGGCCGTGCCGAGTGCCTTCAGAGCCTGGGCCGATAAGCTCCTTGGCGTGGGCACGTCTGTCCATGCCCTCAGCGTCCGATCCCAACAACACAAAATAAATTGATAGCGACGCACAACAAACCGCAAACTGCAAAAAATGGAGTTGTGAAGTGCAAATCCGCCGGACCGTATCGACATTATCATGCATCTCGCTAACTCATCTTGCACCGGTCACTAATCTACTTGCTAACGCCTCAGACACCTACAAAGCAGGCTGCAAGGACGACTGGTAGATGTGCGCCCAGCGCCGAAACCTTGGCTTCTTTGCGCACTGCCCACGTCAAGCCCGGCTGAGGGATAACTCGATAACAAAGAGCAAGCGGGCGGAGATAAAGGAGCGCTAGATTAAACCAGAGGTACGGTCTACAATGAAACTAGGTAAAAAAAAGGGGAGTAAGAGGTGAAAAGGAGCGTCGCAAACAAGAGGAACGTATCTACTGGATACCGAATACGGAGCAAGGAAGGAATGAAAAGTTACGTAGGTTTGTCAAGACCACTGTCGTCTTCAGACGTGTGTATTGTTCCAGAGTGACCTCACCACAAAGTCCGTTGGATCAGGATTCTGTACCGAAGATAACTTTGGATTTTGGATGAATTGCACTATTGAAGAGTCGAATGAGATAGATGCCCCAACCCCACACCGAGAACCCATTGATTTGTTGCACTCACCCGTACGATCAATGCCGGGAACCAGGTAAAACCCGTTCGATGGACGACCTGTTGTCGTATCTTCGAAGTAGCCTACTGTCCCGTGTGGATGGTCGAGCCAAGTCCACACCCCGACCCCACCTTGGACCGAGAGCGTGAACGTGTAATCATCCCCTGCATTCATGACGATCTCAGGGTCAACAAGATTCGCCTGCGCGAGCGCGACTGGGGTGAACTGGCGGTGGCGTAATCAGCATCGTCCCATTCAAGCAGACAACGATACTCACATACGACTCGCTTGTCACCGTCTCCCCGTCAACTTGGGCGGTCAGGTGCATCAGTAACCATACATCGGAAGCATCGTGTCCAGTGGGGAGAACCGTCCCAAGCCCAGTCCCTTCGTATATGAGCGAATTGTTGAGGGAAGGGACTGAGAACGACGTCGTCGAGGTATCCAACATATGCCCGTGCCAATCATACCAAGTCAACTGGGCCATCCCATCCACGGTCTCCCATCGGTCCGAAGTCACCAACACCGTCAGCGTCTCGTTTTCGGGCATCCAGAAAGGTTGTATGATCACTGGCGCATACACGCTCGCCAACCCGTAATTGACGACTTTCCATCTGCCAGAATACTCGATCACCGCCCAGGTGATGCCTTCCCAGATATCATTGAGTGACCAGACGATACTTCCGAGGTTGTTCTCCCCCATGCCAGCACCGCGTCTGTACCAGGCGATTTCACTGGTCATCACCACAGATTGGATGACCTGCGTGCTCCAGCACCATTGTGTAAACGTCTGGCAGGCGTCCGAGGTGCCTGGAGTAGGAAGCCAGACCTGGACAGCGCCAGACATCTGGTACTGCCCTGTACCCGCGCCGGGGTTCGGCCAAGTGAGGCCAAAAGACGAGGGGTGGTGGTCACGGGACATAACTGCGGTGGAGTTGAACGCAAAGTCCTCTTGATTCTCAAGAACGTCTTGCCAAGTGTAAAACGATGGCATGGAATGGAAACTGCGGGGGAACTCGTCAAACGATGTGAATGACACAAAAATGAACGATCTTACCCAAACTCGCTCAGAAACCTATGTAAGGTGAGATGAAATGCGTAATCAAACACAAGTTGGAAACCCACCGAGTGACAGGGAATGCACTTAGATTGAACACTTGTGTTGCATCGTAATTGTAATACTCTGATGAGTGCCGTGAGTGCAAGTAGAAAAGTGCAAGTAGAAATTCAAATCATTGGACATACCAAAATTTCCATACATGTATCCTGGTGTTCCAGGAGCTGAAAGCCTCAGAACGTAAGGATCCAGGCTCAGAACACCACGCGTAGAGGAAGAATCGGTGTGGGCCACCTGTGCGTGCGTGTAGCGTGTTCAGTTCAAAAATGAAGAAACGGCAAACAAACTCACAGAGTTAGTCTCCGAAAGCACCAAGTCGTGCAGATAATCCTGGACATAATAGACGATCTAAAAAAACCTTCAGAAATGGTATAACCTAAACAAATATGTTGAATCGTATTCCTCACCTCATCGAGATAATGCGTGCCATTCGGTCCGCCGTGCTGGTCCGTGTAGCCGGCTATAAGCTCCCACTCATTGCCTGCCGCCCATTGTGCATTGCTTGGGTGCCTGTTGACTCTGCGAACGTTCTGCCTCACCTCGGGCTCAATCAACTCCAGGAACCAGGAATTGGTGGGATAGATATTATCACTGAAGCCGAGCTCAGACCGGGCAAGTATCCCTAGCTCGTCGCATAGTGAATAGAAATCATAAAGGCCACCATCGGGCGCACTATCCGATGGTTGGTAGATCCCACCTCCCCAAACACGAAGCTAAGGTGGCCATCAGTCAAAATGACATTGAACAGTCCAATTATACTTGCCATGTTCTGACCACTTTTGACGGCACTCTCCGAAAGCCAGCGAACAGTGTCCGGGTTGATCCGAGCATAAAATGGATCGAAAGGAGTGACGCCGGTCCCCTTTGTATAAAACGCCTTCCCGTTGACTTCGAAGTGCCACTGGTCTCCCGGTGTGATGCCCCGAAACGCAACCTCCTCTTCGGAATAAGGTGTTTGCATGAGCTGGATTGTGCGGAACCCAGTGGTGACTGTCTGCGTGATGCACTCATCGGAAAGCACTGCTCCGTGTTCAGTTCCCGTGGGGTCGAGAGCAATGGTCAGGTTGTACAACTTGGGTGTGCCGAGGTTAAATGGATACCACCGTTCGGGGACCCTGTCCGGAATGGACCAATTGACACTCATGAACGTCGTCGTGTCCGTCCCCATCTGAATTACATCGAGTGCAATAGGCTGCGACGTGAGACCAAGCTCGGGGATCGACAATGTTACCGTCGGGGCCGTGTAGGACTTGATGGGGCGAATCCCAAAGGTGACATTGAGAACCCAGTCAGCGGATTGGTCGATGAACGACATGTTTTGACCGCATTTGGATGTGTCAACCGACTCGGTCTCCTCCAAAAGAATCGCACTCTTGGCAACTGGATATGTTGGTTCGTCGAGTGAATCCAACAAAGCGGCAGACTCGGATAGAGTAATGAGAAAGGCGGACTTATAGACTCCGCTGGGCTTGAAAGCAGGAGCCTAGAAATGTGATCAGCTTAGTGGCGAAGCACAAATTTTCTGAGCAATTCACAAAATCCCAACCAAAGTCACAAGAGGTCTTCCGAATCCATTGATTGTTGGGGTATTCATACGGGTGGTGGTTGAGCTAAGGCGAGATAGCAACGATAACATATATGCAGAGTACCCTCCAGAGTGCAATTCGACCCTCGTCAGCGTCCGTCTCTCGCAGGTGAAAAACAAGACGAGGCGCTCATCGCCCTCTGCAAGTTCCCCCCGTCTGATCCTACCGCTCGAAACCGTGCTCGCCCCTGACAATGGCCACGTCGAGGGCTGGTACTTCTAAATCATAGGCTGGCCTGATGTGTTCGCGACGCGGACGAGGATTGGGGACATTGCCGATATCGATACCGTACTGAGCAAGGAAGGGCGCCTGTTGGCGTGGTAAAACATGGCGAGGGACGCGAGACTTGTTCAGACTGTGAGTGAAGATGACCGATCGGAGGCTGACGCCAGGACACCCGGACGTGCTGCTGCCTGCTCGAACACGCCAAGGAACTCAAAGTTGACCCAGCTCTGGACACGCTTGGCATCGAGCCATCTCCGGCAGAGTGGGAAGATGTTAACGACAAGGACGAAGACGTAGAAATGGCATCATGACGTCGTGCGCAGCAAAACACTGGGCTTATGCGAAGAAACCTCGATCGATATATGACTGGGACAGCCTGTAGCGCCTGCCGTCACGCATCCAGCAAACTGGTACTGATTATCATACACCAGGGCAAATGTGCGCTTCTGGAGTCGTCATCTCTGATAATTCGGATCTACATCGTAATGTCATAATATCATAATACCTTTTGGTGGTAGGTGAACCAGAAAGAAGGTGGAGAAACTTGGAGTCCACACCCAGTGAGTCGCGGTCAGATGATCAGCGCGTCGTCGACCCGTCTATCGGGAGATGCATCACCTCCGCCTCCATCTCGCTCGACCATGCCCTTCTCCACGACCCCCGCCTCTGCCTCCTTCACTTCTTCGATGCTCGGCACCGCCCGCCCAAGCCTTAACCACCGGAGTACCCACCGTCCCCCAGGCGCGTCCTTTATGAACCTCACCCATACCCCGGGCCCCTCAAACAACCACTTCACTTCCTCGAGCGGTACCCCCGTCGTCTCCGGTACCCCAAACCACACATACACCGACATCCCGACGCTCGCAACCCCAAAAACAACATACGTCCCCCACCCGATTGTCGCTAGCATCCGCGGCGTCACCTGCGCGATCACGTACGTGAATAGCCATGTCATCCCCATCGTAAGTGCCATCACGCCTTGCCGAAGGTGCGACGGCGCGATCTCGGACCCGAGCACGAGCGGGGTGAAGCCCCACCCGAAGCAAAAGGCGACGCCGTACAGATAGATTGCGACTATCGAAGCGTACGTTGCGGGTATGATCGTGGGCTGGGGGTGCACGGCGGAGTATCCGCCGATCCAGAGCATCGTCAACGCCTGTGCGAGTCCACCATAGAACAAAGTCCGTTTACGCCCCCACGACTCGATCACGAACGCGAGCACGATGAACGAAAAGGCGTATTTGACAACACCATAAATTCCCGTCGATAACAGGGACGTGGACGTGTTCGAGATTCCAAGGGATTGAAAGATCTGTGGGGAGTAGTAGTTGATTGCGTTCGTGCCTGACCACTGCTGGAGGAAGGTGAGGAACGGCGGGACAAAGCACCGGTACGCGATGATCTTGCTCTCGCCCATCTTGCGGAGCTGCGACCACAGGCTCAGTTGAGGTCGCCCAGCGAAATCGGCGCGGATTTCAGCGAGGGTCGCTTGGATCGCGGGGGAGGATGGGTCGGTGCGTGCGATGTAAGCAAGCGATTTCGCAGCGTCATCGTAGCGTTCTCTCTGGACCAACCACCGAGGCGATTCTGGCTGGAAGTGCATAAACATGAGGAGAAGGACGCCCGGGATGATCTGAACGATGATCGGGAGACGCCATTGTATTTGGCTAATCGGGATCTGAACGGAGACGCCGTAATTGACCCAGACTATTTAGAATATGTGATCGAAATAATGTGTCAATACTTGTCAGATAGCCGATCTGTCAAAAACCACTTACAGCCCAGCATATTCCCCAGTCCGACGGACACTTCGATAGTGCCGGTACAACGTCCGCGAATAGCCCGGGGTGCGCATTCGGCTATGTAAGTTGGTGCAATGGCAGTCACCAAGCCGAGGCCAACACCACCGACGAACCGACCAAAATTGAAGACCTTGAGACCGACGGCGGGGGTGCTACCAAGACCCACGATGGACTGTATGACGCTTCCTATGATGAAGATCACAGTAGCAATTATCATAGGGGGTTTCCTTCCATAGCGGTTCGCAAACCATGTGGATATGAGCGCTCCGAAGCTACAACAATGATCGCCAAGTGAACACGCAGTTCTTCTTTCGCAAACGAACAAGAAGCTCAAAAACTCACAGTCCACCGGCTTGGAGTATGGAGACGACGTTCCCGCTCAACGAAGCTAGTGAGGCCGCCGATTCATTTTCGAGTTGAAAGTACTGTTTGAACGAAGGAAGAGCGAGGATGCCACCTATCAAACCGATGTCCCAGCCGTAGCACATGTGTCCTGCAGTCGCAGAGAACGCGAGGATGTACGCGTTGCGATAGTGGAGTAGATCTGTGAACGCATTCTTCAAAACCATCTTCGGCTTCAGCACTTGATAAGGCTTTCCTGGACGTGACGGGCGGCCTTGGTAGGAAGCGAGCATGGTTTATGTATCCAATTCTTGACGACTCGTAAATTAATCGCTATCAGTACGTAAGGGAAAGCGCGCCTTGAATCGTGCTGCGCCAAGCACAGCTGCAAACAAGATTTGGAGACCATCATGCATCATTGTTGGATATGCTGTGTCGACGACGAGCGTCGTCGAATCTTGAAATAGCCCGATAGTCATGCACGTACTTGGCCACAGAGTCAAGCAAAAGAAAAGGTTGAAACAATTACAGTGCTAGTTTCGTCCAACAATTTGCCCTCCGACTCGGAGCTGCTTTGCGCTGTGTACCCAGTGCAGTGCCATATCGTAAGTCATAGACCAAGGCTGGCAAAGACACTCTAGCATACCTTTTTGTCAGCTCACTGTGACCGATGACGCCGAAGACAACGCGGGCGGTGAGTTATGTTACCCGTCGCAGTAGTATCGCAGTCAGCTCGAATGGGGTTGAGAATGCATTCTGACCAAATTCGTCAAGCAAGCAACTCGGTGTGTTTGGCTCCGGGCAGTGTTCAGATTGATCGATCGGACCCAGCCTTCCCCCCCTTAATTCACGGACGTACGCGCATGTACGCACCCGTGCGGCTGTGCCAAGGGTCCAAAGATTGTGAATACTCTGAGTTTCCATTACTACCAATGTATATCTGCTAATGGTTGAACGTTGGACACTGAGTAGTACTACTGTCTTCACATAGTATGTGCAGGGGTCCTGCGCCGACTGAACCCAATCGGTCAATGTTCGATGATCTGGCACATCCTCGAACCCAGTGTCACGTTCTCCGTGAGATCCTCTAACTCCATCGTCATCATGCCAGCTACTGGCATTCCAGAT
>JBBPPA010000441.1:0-22449 GCA_038091735.1 Leccinum pellstonianum | reverse complement strand
CTATTATGGTAAGTGTCCAACGGGTGCTACCAGGGTAAGTCATGTGACCTATGGCTGTGCAAGTCACGTGACTTGGAAAAGTGAAAAGTGAGAAACGAAAGGTGAAGTATTAAAAGTGGTCACGTGATGCTGACTAAGCAGGTCACGTGACTTGGAAAAGTGGAAAATGAAGAGGTTTGTAACATTACCCCCCTACTAGGCTTGAGATTCCAGATCAAGCGGAGGTAGAACCAGAAGTGAAATTAATGATAGGAGTGGAAAAAAGACTATCAAACAGGGCTCTATTCATTTTTAAACGTCTAGGAGCCGAGGGTTTTCGGCAATGGAAGTTGTTTATAGCTGACTGGGCTTTCTTCAAACCGGAGGCAGGTTCCCAAGTTCTGTCGCTTTCATCATAACCCTTCCAATGCACCAGGTATTGGAAGCCGCAACCAATAGGGCGAGAGTCGACAATGTAATCGACTTCAAACTCTTTGGTGCCTTCATCGTTGACAAGCACCAGTCCAGGGCAGACAACCGGTTGGCCCGGTAAGGGTTCAATATAGGGTTTGACTCGAGAGACATTGACGATGTGTCGAGCTTTCATGGATTTGGGGAAGAGTAATCCTACGCTATTTGTGTGAACTTCTATGATTTGGTAAGGTCCGATCCAGCGTTCCGTCAATTTACGCGATGGGCACTCGTCAAGAGCGAGATGTTCAGTACTGAGCCAAACAAGGTCTCCGATTTTGTATTCCGGAGCGTCGGACCGATGTTTGTCTGCCTGCAGTTTCATTTGTTCGCGTGTTCGCTGAAGTGCATCTTTAGCCTTTTCAAGATTGGCTTTCATGTCATCGGCAAACTCCTTGGCAGCTGGAGCTTTTACCGATGTCGGTTCGAAACCGAGACGTGGGGCGAATGTTTTAGTCAACTGGAAAGGGATAAAGCCAGTTGCGGACGAGCGAGTATTATTGAAATTAAACTGAGCGATGGCAAGCCATTCAACCCATTTGTCCTGTTTTTCTGCTGTGAAGAGGCAGAGATACTGATTAAGTTCATGGTTGACGCGCTCCATTTGTCCATCGGTTTGTGGATGATATGCCATGGACATCTTCTTTTCTATTTTTAGCAATTTGAGTAGATCTACCATCATTTGGCTGGCAAATTGGGGTCTGCGATCGGAAACGAGTGAATCAGGAAGTCTGTGGTGCTTCCATACATAATCTCTTTACAGTTAGGCTGTTCCTTTGGACGTAATGGTTTTCGTGGTTGATATGAAGGCGACTTCTTTTGAGAAGCGGTCTACCACTACTAATACGCTGTCAAAACCGTGCGATGTGGGGAAGCCGGTAATGAAGTCGGCTGACACGTTTTTCCAGGGTCCTTCCGGAACTTCTAGAGGTTGCAATTTTCCAGCCAGTGGAAGGTTGGTGGGTTTCATGCGCGCACAGCGCTGTAGAGTGCAGAGAAGGTCTGCAGGGGGTGTGTGTGCGAGGTGGGAAACGTCCCAAAGGATCCTATGAAGTCAGGGAGGGTGAGTAGTGAGTGTCCCGAGCGATGAAAAGAGTTTCCGAGCCTTTCCGAGCTCGGAATGGGTAGTCCGGAGCGTGGGAAACCGGACTAAAACATCGGACTGGTGAAGAAAGAGTCGGACTGACGAGGGGAAGAGATGGGACGAAGAGGAGAGACTTAGAAGGAGAGACTTAGAAGATGTGCGTGGATGGTCAAAATGCGTGGTAGAAAGGTAGATATCGCTCAGTAATGAGCTACAGGGTTTTTATACTCTACAGGACACTCAGGACAGGTAAAAAACTACAAACGAAGCCTAAATGAACTGTAAATAAGGCTAAAAGCGAAAGGGAAACAAAGGTATAATAAAAACAAAGCTACCCGAGCATGTCGGGAGCGCGGGAAAAGCAGACTCGGACTCGGACCGGACTTGGAATGGGCACAGACCGTGGGAAAATGGGTCGGACCGGACCGGACCAAGTCGGAGTGACGCAGGACCAGACTTGGAAGAGATGGGAAGGGTCGACGGAGGCTCCATACGGCTTCAGGGAGCGGCCGAGCTCCACAGCGCTCACAAGCTTTACAATATTCCTGTATGTTCTTCTTGGCTCCTGGCCAAGAGTAATACCTTGTGAGGAAATCTTGTGTCT
This sequence comes from Leccinum pellstonianum, assembly GCA_038091735.1. Classification (NCBI taxonomy): domain Eukaryota; kingdom Fungi; phylum Basidiomycota; class Agaricomycetes; order Boletales; family Boletaceae; genus Leccinum; species Leccinum pellstonianum. The sequence goes on along the minus strand of JBBPPA010000441.1, from coordinate 20,311 downwards.
TCTTGGCACCTTTATGTCTGAAAATCGGGTGATCGTGGAATTGTGTCATCACGTCACAGCGGAATTCTTTTGGAACCCAAAGTTTGTTGTTGTAATAATATAATCCTTCACGGAGGATCGACCCGTCTGGAGATGTGCAACCAGAATGTGAGGATTTTATTTTATCGAAGAGGGTGATCTCTTCTAGAGATCTAATACGAGATTCCGGTATGAACATCATTTGTTTGTTATCGTTCTCGATGCCAATCATGTGATCTTCTCTCCTAGAGAGGGCATCGGCTTTTCCCATCGAGGTACCGGGTTTATTTACGAGAGTGTAATCGAATCGGGATAGGTACTGAGCCCATCTTGCTTGTCGCCAATTTAGATCTTGACTTTTCATGAAATACTGGAGGTTTTTATGATCCGTCCAGATCTCAAAGTTATGTCTAGCACCTTCTAGGTAGTGTCTCCATTGTTTGAGCGCGAAGATGATCGCGAGCATTTCTTTCAAGTTGTCGGCGATGGGGTAATTGCGCTGTTCGGGGGTCATGGAGTGTGACATAAAGGCCACGGGGTGCCATTTGTTTTCTTTCAAGGAAGAGAGCACAGCTCTAGTGGCGAAGTCTGAGGCGTCACATTCAACAACACGATAGGGGGTCGTGTCATTTGGGTATGCCAATACAGGCGCGGTGGTAAATCTCTGTTTGAGCGTATCAAACACCTTTTGTTGAGCCGTTTCCCATTTCCAGGGTTGATCTTTCTTAGTTAAGTCATGTAAAGGTCTCGCTTCCAAACTATAATTGGTAATGAAGCGGCGATAGAAGTTGGCTAAACCCAAGAAGCTTCTCACAGCTTTCACATTAGTGAGGACCGGCCACTTAGCAATGCCATCGAGTTTTTCAGCATTCATTGAGATTCCATCGCAGGAGACGTCCATGTCTAGCATGTCGACTTTTTGTACTCCAAAGAAGCACTTTTCAGGTTTGACGAACAAGTCATTCTTTCGCAATCTTTCTAAGACCCTTTTAACCATTTTCTGATGGTTTTTCATATCTCCGTTTGTAAAAATTAGGAGATCGTCGATATAGATGATCACCATGTCTTCCATATCTGCAAAGATGTCGTTCATCATGTTCTGGAACATGGCCGGGGAATTACACATCCCGAAATACATCACGGTAGGTTCGTAGAATCCAAGATGGCAGACGAAAGCTCCTTTCCATTCATCTCCTTCTTTGATTCTCACATTGTTGTAATCCCAACAGAGATCCATTTTGGTGAAGATCTTGCTTCCTTTTAATTTATCGACAATTGATCCAATGAGCGGAAGAGGGTAGTTGTTTTTGATCGTTCCTTCGTTTAGGTATCTATAGTCCATGACCATTCGCTTTTTACCATCCTTTTTAGGGATAAAGAACATGGGCGAAGTTTGTGGGGACTTTGAAGGCAACCCTATCCAAAAAGGACTATGGCACCTCAACAAGGGGACAAGGACTGGAAAGGGGATGGGGACTGTGTAGGTTAGGGGAATCCAACCAGAACAAGACTGGCTTGTTCGGTGGCTGCATTCAAGTATTTTATACTACTGATACATGCGCACAGACCAGCTTAGGGCCAGTCTGGATAAGCTATGCTAACTATATATGGTGAAGTGTTCAACGGGTGCTACCAGGATAAGTCATGTGACCTATGGCTGTGCAAGTCACGTGACTTGAAAAGTGAGAAACGAAAGGTGAAGTATAAAAGTGGTCACGTGATGCTGACTAAGCAGATCACGTGACTTCGAGAAGTGGAAAATGAAGAGATTCGCAACAGACTTCGAGGGTCTGATGTAGCCCTTGTTCAATTGGTCGTCTATGAAGGCTTTGACTTCATCCTGTTCTACAGGGTTGAGGGGAATTAATCTACCCTTTTTTGGTTTGAAATCTGGTTTTAAATCTACAGCGTGATCCCAGGTCTTCTTTTCGGGCATGCGCTCGCTAGCTTTCTTCGAGAAGACATCAAGGTAGTCATGATATGCCTCAGGCACCAGTTTGAAGGATTCTTCGGGTTCTATTCCATCCGAAGGTTCTTTTCCTAGTCCTTGACTTGGTAGGAATGATCGATCTCAGATTCATCTAATCGAGATTCGTATACGGCATGCAATGCTTGGCAAGAAGTGGGACATTGATTTAGTTTGACTGTCCCTTGTACCCAATCAATCAAGGGGTTGTGTTCGCATAGCCAGGTGTATCCCAGGATCATTTGGTTTCGTCCCAGATTGGTCACATCGGCTGTGATTTTCTCGCGATGTCCTTGGAAATCTATGATTAGGTCGGTGGTGTAGGCTATGCCTCCTGCCGAATTGACTGTTTCATTTACGTTGTAAATGGTATAACAAGTTCGAGGGGTTTCAGGGGTATACATTGAGCCTTGGCCCATTCGGTATCTATGAAAACTCCATTGGCTCCGCTATCCAGGAGTGCTGCTACTTCGATGTTTTTGGTTTTTGTAACTATATCTATTTTTAGGATTAATTCCCTAAGTGGACGCATAGTGCGGACTTTTCGCTCAGTCGGGATCTGAGGAGGGGAACTATTTTTATTTTCTTTGTAAGCCAAATTAAGCCTCCCTTCCCAGGGAGCACGCTCTTTCGAGATCGTGGCTTCGGTTGTGTCATCTGGTAGGATACTACTGCGAGATGACGACGAATCAAGAGATACATCACTATCTAATACATCAAAACGATTGAAAGAAGAAAAGGAAGAAAGAGAAGGAGAAACAGAGGTTGTACTAGCACAATCTAGGCGTTGAGTACGGTAGTCTGTAAGTAAACTATTTTTTTGTTTTTTTATAGGTGAGAGAGATGTCGTACCCGATACGATCTTCCCTTACTCTTTTCCCTGAGTCACATCGAGGTCTTGAAAATAGGCTTGCGCCTAGTGTTTAAAGGTCCAGTCCTAGGACCGACGAAAGACCGAGGACCGGACCGGACCGGACCAAAAAAGACCGATTTTTTTGGTCCGGTCTTTCCTAGTTTCACTTGGTCTCAGTCTCAGTCTTTTCATTTCTCAAAAATAAAAAGACCGGTTAAAGACCAGTCGCAACCAGTCTTTTGGGGGGACCGATGTTGCCCCCTATTGGTACATATATTGAAGTATTTACCCTGATTTCCTCATATTTTTACGATTTATGTTGAGTTAGTTATGCTATTTATAATGGACGGATTTACATTATTATTAGCTCTAAAGTTAGATAGGGGCTATATACACATTTGGTACAGCCACCGCTAAGCCCCCCGATCGCTTGCGGACAGCGTTCTGATTGATCTTTCAAGCTGTCTAAAGAGCAGACCGAAACTTTTCCCAATTTGGCGATTGTGCGGCGTGCTGGTTTGTTTCTGCAGTCGTGAGAGGATGGCTAGACATCCCTTTTTATTTGACGTGAACGTGTCAGGGTTGACTTCGATCCACACCATTATCTTGGTCCACCCGGATTCATCATAACGGCTATACGTTCCGTCGAAATGCCCAGGATCAGGAACAATCTTGGCGCGCTTTTTCGAGTTCCCAGAGGAGCCAGAGGTGTCGAGAAGGCGAAGAGCTGCTATGGCATCCAGGGTTTCTTGTGACAGTGTTGACTGGGGTGTGGGAGCGGGGTCTTTGTCCCCTTGGTTGAGACAATCATGGGCCTTTTGGGCGCTGTCCCGGCGGGCGTCCCGTAACTCGCTTTTCAGGTCATCTATTGTTTTGTAAAGCAATGCGAGCCGAGCGTCGAGGTCCTGTTGGACGTTCGCGCTCGTCGAGGATTGGGGCGGGGATTCTTCGGATGTCAATCTCTGACCCGATCCTCTCATTGGGTTGAACAGCCTGTACGGGTCCATGAGGTCGTCGGACATAGTGGTCATATTCTATTTGGTACTCTGCGTGGCTTTTGTAGAGTTCGTAGGGGTCAAATGATGTCGGGGGCTCGGATCGCGAGTTTTCCTTCGAGTGAGTTCAGGAAGTCATTTTTTATTTCGAAAGGCCAATCTCCCACTAGATCTAGTTCAAACCCAAATCCTATCTGGTCAACGTTTGGGTCTTCCTCCTTTATTGGTAATCGAGGGACTGGGAAGGTTTCTCGCACAGCGAGGGACACGTTTCCAAGATATTGAGGAATGTTGGGCGATTAGTTATCAACAGGCCAGTTGATAATGGCTTGTTCCTGGAAGTTGATTACTGAGTTTTCTTCGTTGATCTCATGGAGTACGGCGATCTCTGTTTGAGCGAGCTGGGGTGTCCAATTGTTGGCTGTGTAGAAGGGTTCGGGTTCTTCTTCCCAATCGCCGTTATCGGTTTTTAAGGTTTTGATTTCCCACGGGTCAGGTTCAGTGGGGCGATGGTAGTCAGGGGAGAGGAAACTGAGTTTGAACTCTTTTCCAGCGAGGGTTAATTCGAGATGGTATCCTTCTTCCTGATTGGACAGATGGTAGAAGAGGTAGGTGAGGATGGTAAAGCAATATAGAAACGTAAAAGTTCCGACAAGGATTATGAGATTGATGCTCATATAACGAGGAGGATCTCACGTGGAGTCATGTCACTTGGATCTGAAAGAAAAATCTTCTTCGGCAAGGGTCGTGTCACGAGCACAACTTTCTGGGTGGGGAACCGGGGAGTGCATGCAGGCGATATCTGTTGTCCATCAAGCAGATGGGTAGGTAATACCCGCGGATCGTTTAGGTTATATCACGTGCAACCTCGATAACAATTATGCTCGTTCGAAAGTGTGTGCTGACCCACTATGCACTAGTGTTTCGAAGTCCAGTCGCATAACTGATAAAAAACCCTAACTTAACCGAACCCTGACCGCTTGTAACCGCTTAAAGAGGTTCGGTTATGCCCAATTACAGATAGATGCAGTTAAGGTTACAAGAAATCTCGAAATTTTCAAAACTGGACAAAAACCAGTCAAAACTGGTCCAAACCGGTTATGGTGGCTGTTCGATTTACACCCCTATATCCCCTACATTTCCCCGATTTATCCATATTTTTTGCGTATTTTTCCATCAAGATTTGACTTTGATATCAATATATTTAGAATTTATCCACATGGAGGTCGAGATTGCTTGTATCTCAGGCGCATCACTACCGATTGGCCTCAAAACTTGGTCAGATGGTCGATAGGGGTGTCTACTACATCCGGTACGGCCATTACTAAGCGTGGGAACCACTTCCTAACGAGTCCGAGATTGAATATTCTGGCTACTTCAAGCACATATTCGAGAAAATCTTAAAATGGCAATATCTCGAGATGCTGTGAACCGATTAATGTAACGAAATTATGGACAGAAATCTATGAGTGCGTGTGAATATTCGGCCACCACAAAACCGGTCATAACCGGCTACCGAACCGAGGAAAACCGATCGAAACCGGTTTTTTTCGGTTCAGTCTATATTTTGTCCAAATTAGGAATTTCCATAACCGGTTAAGGTTTCGGTTATGCCCAAATAAGGCAAATAACCGAACCGAACTGGACTTTAAAACACTACAAACATGTGTGTGCATCATCAACATTATGTTCATAATATATGTGTAGCTTCCTTCTGTCATAACTCAAGATAATCCTACAGTTATACATAGAATGTAGACTTAATTAAAGTAGTTTCATAGCAAAATGGTATGTAATTGCAACATTTCTGATGTAATCTGATAACATTTACAAGATCAAGATCTCATGGATGGTGCCACTGTGCAGGTAGTCACCATGAAAGAGAGAGGCAAAGCAGAGAGATAGAGTGTGTCTGGAATGTGGGTTATGTAGTTCCAGTGAGGAGGTGCAATGACATTCAATGACGTGTGATGACAATCAGAGCTGAGTGGAGGCGGACACCACTCCTAATAGCAACATGGTGGACGTGAAATTCTGCTGATGGAGCCAAGGGGCAGAAAAGGAGAGTGTTGAGTTTGCTGTGTGGGCAACACAGCATGGAGCCAGAGTGGCACATTCCCTGTGAGCTGACTACCTTTCCATCCCTCCTACCACACAATCATTGATGTCAAAGCAGCAAGGAGGTGCGATGACTCTGTTTGATGACATGCGATGTGACAATTGGTGTCAAGCTGTTGTGTTCTGCTGACAGAGCAAAGCCTGAGGGGTGGAAAAGGAGACGGCAAGCTGTGATATGCAATGATGATCAGTGCCGAGCTGTGGCAGGCACCACTCCTATAGCGGCCCACTGGAGGCTAAATTCTGCTGACGGTGTCAAGCAAGCTGTGCAAGTGACACAGCACAGAGCCAGAACAGAGCAAAAGCCATGTGGGATGGACATGCTGTGCAGCTTAATATAATAGACATGCTTCATGTAGTAGTTAAAGCTATATATTAAATTAGCATGTCTTTAAAATTTTCCTGATGTGAACTGAACCAGACTTTCAAACACTATGCAATGATGAAACAGCTATATATTAAGATTTTGCTTTAGGAACTATGATCTCATATATATGATTAATGATTATACATAGCTATACCTATAATAGTAATGACCTATAATAGTAATGATGTAAATGTATAAAGATGTCCAAGACACTAGATATGTTTGATTCAAGATCTTGCATACACTAAAAGGATATTCAGTTTGCTGCCAACAAATTGAAGTTTACTCTTGCCAATGACAGTGGCTTGACCTATAGCGAAAAAAACAATTCTCATTTATTGAGGACTTTGTCAATAGGGGGTAATGGAATTGATGAACAGTGGTTAGTATGATGTATGCTAATGCACTGACAGTCCTGTAGACAAACCCAGGAAGATTCAGGTTCATGCGAGCATCTCATTGACTAGCTCAACCAATAGTCCTCAGGAGTACCTAGAACCATTGGATTCTCATTTGTCTTGATGACTGTAGTGCTATGTCTGTATCAATTGTGCCAGAGACTTGAAGCAGTACAATGTCACTGAGGGTCTGTGTGATGTAAGTTGACACATTCATTCTGGTAGAATAATCACTCTTACTATTCTCCAAGTATTCACATTGATACTCTCCTTCAAAATGTCTAAGTCTACTGGAATCAGATTTAGCTGCCATTTAAATTAACTACTAATCGAACCAACCTTCATTGTAACCATTGCTCTCCTGATCAATGATGCCTACATTGGTCAATTGTCAAATAATTGATATTATCTTATCCTGTATGTCATCTCCTGCAAGGTCTTGAATGTTTGATGCACTGATCTCAATATCCCCACAATATTTAGAGTTGTTCTTCTTCAGCCATGACAGGGCATCAATCAAATACAAAGCTACATGTTAGGGGAATGGCTTGTTATGGTCAGCAGTTGAGCCATATATTTAGCATATGATTCTGTTACTTTAACAAGCTGTACTGACTAACTGGTAACACAGACAACAACATGAGGACAGGAAATGGCATGGTATATCCATGGGTATCCCAACCTGCACCTGCATCTGCACCCATCACAGATATATAGCTATTGTAGGTGTTACCCATGAGAATGTGAGTTGTGATAATGCGCATGCATGCACCCTCACCTACAACATCAACAATAACTCGGGATCATTTGCCATATCATGTAATGCCCGTGAGATTCATTTGTCCTTTGGCAATTGGTCCATGAGTTGACCAATGTGGTAGTTCTCGAGTAATGTATCAGCTCCCCTTTTGATTGCTTAAAAGTTCAACAGTACAGTTGTACATTTTTTCAAGCTCTTAATATTTAGGATCATGGAGTTCAATATATAGCACTTACAATATTGAGGTACACCATCGACTTACAATTTCCATGTCTTCTTCAGCAGGTCCTTGATACATCACTGACTCAGTATATCAAAAAGCAAAGTGATTGATAGTCTCACCTTCTCCATCCATAGGTTCTTTATCCATATCCACCAATGGACATCAGGATCAAGATGTCCCTTCGCATAATGCATGTTCTCTTTGAACTCCCCTGCTGGAATCACTTTTAGTTTTTTTCCCCTCCTGAACTCCATTCAGTAGAATTTTCAGCAAATGACCAGCTAGCCAATGCGCCAAATTGCTGCAACTGACCAGCCAGCTGATGTCGGCCGATGGACTGAAAATCTCAACACATACTACTCTTAGTGATAAATGTGTTTCAGCAAAGGGTAGTATGTACTGGAGTAATGTTTCAACATGTTAGGCAAGCACATTAGATCCTATGTATGCACATACCAATGCAATTTTGGCATAACTACTACTTATTATTCAGTTGTAAGAAATATGCCTACATAGTACTCTAAGTGATAAATATGTTCCGGCAATGGGTAGTAATATGTACTGGAGTAATAAAAAAAACAATACTACCAGATGCTATGTAGTCAATATAATCCTAGTAGATACTATAGTCTTCCTCTACTAATTGTACTACATAGACACTTCAGTTCTTGTCTGGCACTACCATAGTGATCATTATAGCATTGCATAGCATTCTATAGTTAATGTAGTAATTATCAACCTGTACTATGAGAGACATGGTTGCATTGCATAGCTTACTATAGTCAATGTAGCAAACCATAGTAATTGTTTACTTGTACTACCAGAGACATGGTAGCACTGCATAGCACTTGTAGCAAACCATAGCTAAGTTGATTGACAATGTAGTGTGCTACTGACAACATGGTAGCACATAGTCATAGTAGCATGGACTCGGATCTACAAGAATTTACTATACTAACAACAATACCATAGTCCATGATCAGCAAGCCTAACACCTACTCCTCAACCTCACCTATATCCAACTACTGACTGATGTCACTGTCCAATCCATTAATGAAGCAGGTCCGTTCGAGCGCAGGGGACTGGGCATGACAAACAATGCCGGTGGTGGTTCACTTGTGACTAACTAGCAACTACGTGTACTACTGTGGGAGTGATTAAGTAATATGAATTTAATTATGCAAGGCTGATTTCCAACATGTACTCTCAGGCAAAGTGTAGTCCATATGAGTATGATAGTGAAACAATGGAAGGAATGTGGCTAGAGGGTATGGGTAAAGATGGCTGCTGTCTCATCCTGTGATTTCTGTGGGCAATTATGTGACTGGTAGTGGCCTTTTTCACCACAGTTGAAACAGGTAATGTCTGAGAGTGGGCATCATCTCTGATTTTGATAAGCAAGTAGTGCTGAGTTGGAGTTCTCGTGACTTGCCATGGGGGTTTGATGAGCTTCCTCATTTATGAGGTGGGTGATGACTATCGAGGGTGAGATCGCCTGGAGGAGTGGAGTCAAGGACAACAATGAGATTGTCGAAAGTGGGGGGGAGTCCAACAGTTAGGACAAGAATGATATCTTCATCAGACACATCTACATTGATCTCCTGTAGTTGGAATGTGATCCAGCACACTTCCACAATCCATTCTTGCATAGAGTGTCATCATCTTTGCATAGCATGAGAAATTTGTGACAGAGAGAGATGTGGGTGGCAAAATTACGAGCATGGTGGACAGTTTCAAGGTTAGTCCAAATGACGTGCAGGTCATGATCACGGACATGCAAGAGCTGGAATCATGGTTCAACATGGAGTATGATTTTGGCACGAGATTCAGCCTTTTTCCTCAGAAAGTCTTTTATTGCCTTTGAGTTGGGACTGGCCATGAGTGTTGCCTTGGTACCTTCAACGTATTCCAATAGGCCTTTCCTGGTCACCATTAATAGACTCCATTCATAGTGGTTCTTTTCATCAAGTTTTGCAAATGACATGGTGTGACAAGGAACGGGAATGGTAAAGTGAAGAGACAAGGGCAAGAACAAGAGAGCAAGTAACAATGACTGGATTCAGCCCCAGCAGGCAAAAAATGAGCGAGCATCAATGAACGAGGGACAATGAATGAGCAACTGAGCAATGGCTAGTGCTTGGGGCTCATAACCTAATGAAGCAGGTCCATTCGAGCACAGGGAACTGGGCATGACAAACAATGGTGGTGGTTCACTTGTGACTAACTAGCGACTACATGTACTACCGTACTACTGGGATGGAAGGCAATGGAGTCACGTAGAAGGGATGCATCAGAGCAGGGAGGAGTGAGTCAGGAACTGCAGATGACCTAGCTGTACAGTAAGCGATGATGAAGCTATGATGAAGTTATGAGTCAGGAATGTGGATCAAAGATAGGGAAGAATAGGAACAAGGATAGGGGAAAATGTGGATCATCAGCGATGTGAAAAGGAACATGAAATCACCTGAGATCTATGATACAGAGTGAATACAAGGTAAAGGCGATAAGCGAAAGAGAATGAGAGAGAAAAGAGATACATAGTGACTTGAGGAGACAATCGTAACAGTCCACTGGTTCCAAGTCGTCTTTTTTGGTTCATTTGAGCTCTTTCCTTTGTGGTTGGCTATTCCATTAAGGACCACTTCAGACTGTTTGAACACCTCTTTGGGCAAGACATCCTTGGGCAATACTGCATTTCCATAATGGCCCACATGGTTAAGGAAGATCATGAGCTGGGAGTGCAATAGGAAGTTGTGGGTTATTTGACCTTGATTGGAGAATGGGATCACCACTGATTTGGTTGAGGATATAGCCAAAGATCTCTAGGTCGACTCAGACCTTCTTTTAGAAGAAATGGAGGCAGAATTCAGAAAAGTGGTCAAGAAAATGAATCTATGATGCATGGAGCAGTGGAACAATGATGTGGTTCAACACATGCACCTGCATAACCTCATTCCGAGATACTCATATCACATCAACTAGGTGGCAATAGTTAGCTGCCTGCTTGTTCTTCAAATCAATTGATGATATTGATGATATTGAACTGCTGACAGTCAGGGGGATGCAGGGGATGCAGGGGTGATAGTATATATATAGTCCTGGGATAAGACTCAGATGGAGTTTATGGATTTGTATCTGGAGTCATCCTGTACACTTTTATGCAACCTTTAACTCTAACTGGTCAATTATACCAAGCAGAATCTGTCTGTTGGATATACAAGGCATGGTGTGAGGTGGTAGACAGGCAAGAGGGTAGGCGGGTGTATCTATGATCTATTGATTGACTGTGGTATATATATCTGTACTTTCTTTTGCACCTAATTCCTCTTGATCTTCTTGGACTTGTTCATTTTCAGTGCACATTCACATGACTCAGCCACCATGGACTGATGAATAGCAAGCTCTTGACAAGTGCAGAATTTAAATCCTATCCAAAAATCAGAGCTCGAAAAAAGCCAAATAATCACCAATAATAGCCAAATAATGGGCAAATAAGAGTGTTGCATAGCCTACTTGAATACCACTGATAATTATTAAATAATTGTACCAGCTATACATGACATGGTGATTTTTTTCTTTCCATGTCTACCAACCCTTCCAGCAACTACATTATAGATCAACAACTGAATCATAATGATACAACAAGATGTTTTTAATATAAAATTTAATCTCAAATGCTCATGGTTTTCCTGATAGGCTATTTGGTCAGGTGCAGATTTGATTGGGTTGGTTGGACAGTCTTGTCATTGATACCAGCTGCAATATTGTACTAAATTGATTGATTTGTCTGTCATGTGTCACACAGGCCCCTAGTAGAATGATGAAGTTTTCTCTTCTGTCATGCATCACAGGCCTGACTGATGAATTGTTGCTGCAAGTGTAAACATGATTACTTAAGCAATGTTTTGTTTCTGATTGGGTGCTTGATCTCCATCTGATGAAATGAAATTTCTCATCTCATGATATGTCACTAGCAGCTACCTGTGGCTACACCACTCAAAAGTTGATGAATACATAATATGAATAAATATAAAACTTAGATATCACCAGTGACCACCTGCTGGTCTCTGAACCTTGGACCTCTGGCCCTTAGTGGCTCCCTATGCACTTATTCTAATATGATATATTATATTGAATCACTGTCTGTATTATGCTAGCATCCGTAGAGCAAGAGGTGCACTTCCTGAAGTCATTATATTCATAATTTTCATCTAGTATATCAAAGTATCAGTATCTACAAAAGGCAGCAGATACCAGTGGGACAAGAGTACATGTGGCTTAGTTGAACAGATCCATGTAAGCATTTGCAAGCTGACCGGACAACAATATACTATATTGTACCAACTGATCATGAATGAACTTAAATGGCTTCCATGCCACAGGACTGACAGGAGTGAGCACAAACAATGCCACCTTTGAATGAACAATAGTTAGTCTGATATAAATTAAAGAGTGAACATGGAAAAGAGAGCTGCACAAATCATCTGTCTGCTGGCTGGAAAGACCATGATGGCAGTGATGTTGATAATCACTTGCAGGCTATGGCCAATTAGCATCAAGAGATATGAAAATTCTCACACAAGGGCACAGCTGTAATGAGCAAGCAGCAGGAGGTTAAGGTGGTGTGTGAAGTAGTGGTTGTAATGGACAAGCTTGAGGGACAGGATCATGAGTACATAGTGGGCATTGCTGAACTAAGAAAACAAATCAACAGAATACTCAGGTTGAAGAGAAGATAGGAGAAACCTTGGGCCTTCTCTTGTCATTCATGTTCTCTTTGTCTGTGCTGTGCAAGAGAGCAATGCAGCCGGTACTTGTGGGTCAACTGGTCATTAGCCCATCTCATGTCTGCTTTTGCATATGAAAAAATATGAAAAAAATATGATATGATAGAGATATATTATAGGGCCTCAAGCTTCAGAGACAAACAAAAAGTGCGACCCAAACTAACTATTGTCTCAAGACAAAAAAAAATCCAGCCAATCAGCAAGCTTCATTGTCTGAGGACAAAGAAAGTTCACACGCTAGCTATTTTAATAAGAAGATAAGAAGATATGCACTGACAATAATGAAACTTCCAGCTGCTAGACCTTGTCATGCATCACATGGCCTGATGAATTGACTGGGCTACTAGTACAGTACTAGACAATGAGATGTGTGCTACAGTGCTACACTGATGTGATTGAGATACAGCATGCTACCAAAGCCTACCATGGATATAGCTTCCTACAAGAAGCTATATTATTTGATAATAGCCTTTACTAGACACTAAAATTTGTGCTATATAGTGCTACAATTGACTACCATAATCTGATGAGCCCCAAGTTGAAGCTGGTATAAAGTAGGGACTACTGTACCCTCTCACTCAATTCATCAGGCTGTGTGACACGTGACAAAGTCTGACGAAAGTTTAATTCGTCATCAGCCCATGTGACCCGTTACACAACCCAAAATTTCGTCATTTCATCAGACATGTGTACTAGTAAACAAGAGTTTACTTACAAAATGTATAGCGGACGAAAAAATTGGTTACATCAGGTAATTTGCCTTCACCCAAACTTTTCGTCAATCGGACCTGTGACGTGTGACGAACTTGAAATTTTCGTCAATTTGAGGTCCGCGTGACGCGTGACAGACGAATTGAGTGAGAGGGTACAGTACTTGACAGCCCATCTACAGGGACTACACAGGCTATATAGCTCCATATCATAGCATTATTATTGTGTTGGACTATTAAATGATTAGATTTATGTCCTATTGTAAAAGGTGGCTTGTCATTAGCCATTACTCGATGGCCTTGGCACAAATATGAAGGTGTGGCGAATATCCATAGGCACAGTCCATACTAAAGTGTATATATCTAGGGTCATTAATGATGACACTGGAAAAAAAAAACAGGCAGGTGGTACAGACACACGAGTGGAATAATGATATCAAAGAGTCCTGAAAGATGCTGGATTCCTGGGATAGGGGTATTCCTCGAGTGATTCAATAACTGCCCGGCTTTCCGAGTAAAGCATAACCATTTCCTTGCGGACCATGAAGCTATATAAAATAGGTCAGATGAGAAACTGTATAAAGACAAGACGCACCTTATTGTAACATCTTCCGCAGAGTGGTTCTCCGTCCTTGTCGTTCAGCCGCTTAGAATCTAATAGGGTATTACAAGAGGCGCAGCGCAGGCATCCCTTGTGCCACGTCTTTCCGACTGCTTTCATCTATGAACCGCATCGGCATGTATTCGTACCGTTTGAATGAAATTCACCAACCTGTTCCGCAAAATACACATTCTTTCCACACCGTGGACACACGGGTACTGGGCTCCCGCTGAGCGCAGCACCGTATCGCGTCCCAGTGGCGGTCTGTTTCAACGAGCTGATCCATCCACTCGCAACAACCCCGGCGGAGTAGGGCTTAAGTGGTGATACTGGGCGATCAGTTCTTGTGGTGTCGTCCTCGGAGGACAAGCGCTCTTCAACGATGTCTTGTATTTCATCTTCTTCTGCAGTATCATTTCCCTCTGTGCTTGCCCTGAGCCAGGGGTGATTAAATCGCTTGGGGGGTTGATGATAGCACGGGAATATCGTGCGGGGAGAGCAGAGTTGGCACGAAAGATTGGTCCAGCCCCTGTAAACTGGGTACGGTCAGGTGAACGAGATCCGTCGTTGACCAGAGGTCGTGGTGTGAGGTCAAGTGAACTATTAGTTCTGACACGAGTAGCTGGCATAGGAAAAGTAGAGCGAACAGGGGATGTCTGCCTGGTGACGTTGCTTGGCGTTCTTGAAGGCGTGCCGGACAACTCGGTCGATAGGGAGAATGGGTTTCGGGCAGGCAGTGAAGGAGAGGAATCAACATCATCTCGGTGAGGGAGGTTTGCGTGTCGAAGGTCCCGGGTGCCGAAGCTCCGTAAATGGCAGTTTTTACTTGGCAAACGATCAATGATAAGTAAAGCAGGGATCGGCAAGTGGCACCTACCAATACGGCTGAATTAAGTGCTAATCAAGACGAGTTTATTGGTAATGACGATGATGACATACCTGTTGGTCGTGCTCTAGTAAGTTCAGCGAGTCCAGACGTTTGTTGCATGAGGTACACGCAAGACATGGCTATTGGGATATAGGGTGACGCTTGAGTGAGCGAAAGCAGAGGAAGTGGCTTGCCTTGTGGTAAAGCTATCCCGACACAAGGAACCTGAGATAGTGATACTGCGGGCCCGTGGACAGCTGAGTTTGCCTTACCTTGCGACCTGGTCCCATCGCCTGGGCACATGAGCAAAATGAAGCACCAGCACGACGATTACTACATACCTGCTCAGCTGCGTACACGACCTTGTTACATCGGGGACATACTGGTGTTCCTCCGAACGGATGCATGATAACTTGCTACTTAGATCGCTAGTTGCCTGTGTTAGTCACATGGTACTGTCGGAGTTTGAAAGAAGCAACCGCGATCGCGTTTGGTGATCTGTTTTTCTCGTTCTCATCCCCTCTACCTTTAGACTTTCCTTTCCATCACCATTTGCAACGATGTCTGACGATGAACACCAGCAAACGTTTGAGCAGGTCCGCTTCCTGATCCTTCTCGCCGCATCCTCCCCATTGATCGCACTCGATCCCGACATCTAGGCCCATGCAGGCGCCTCGCTCACCTACCCCATGCAATGTTCTGCACTTCGCAAGAATGGTCATGTGGTGATCAAAGGTGACTTAAATTCCAAATTCAACTGTTTGGAGGTCGTATCGGCTGGCTGATGTACTCTATCTACCCCAGGTCGTCCCTGCAAAATCGTCGAGATGTCGACGTCGAAAACAGGCAAACACGGACACGCCAAGGTCCATCTCGTCGCCATTGATGTATGTTCTGGTCTCCCTAGGGTCTCGATTCCCTCTCCCTGACTTCGTCTTGCTTAGATTTTTACCGGAAAAAAATTGGTATGTATCATTTCATCCGAGCAACTATGTGCGCTAACTCGGTATACCTAAATAGGAAGATATCTCTCCCTCTACTCACAACGTGGATGTCCCTAACGTTAATCGAAATGAATACCAGCTTGTAGGTGCTGATATCCTTTGAATTTATCCTGGATCTCATCGTCTTTTCTAGGTGCACATCGATGACGGGTTTCTTAACCTCATGGCGCAAGATGGGGCCTCCAAAGACGATGTCAAAGTGCCTGAGGGCGAGCTCGGGGCCAAGATTATGGAAGACTTTGCTGCGGACAAGGAACTTCTTGTTACAATTGTCTCTGCTATGGGTGAGGAGCAAGCTATCTCCCACAAGGAGGCACCAAAGGGTTCTTGAAGGTGTGTAAGCCCTTGGCGACCTTCTCGTGTGTCTTACATTTGCATCTATTTGCAGTCTACTCTTTCTTGCCTATCATCTTGTTCTGTGTCATCATCGTGATTCACATACAGCAAATATACAGTGCATGTGCATGTACATTCTTATCGTTCAGTAGCATTTGAATGTTTTGGTCACTCGTGTAGCTAGTGTGCATCCTTTTTGGTGCTGGTTCGTCACGTTATGTCTGGTTGGCCGTGTGATGCTACGTAAGTATGATAGAACTCTGCGACGACGGTCAAGTTCACCGCCCGTCGTCGTCCCGCATTGATGAACGTCGACGACAAAGTACCTCTCGCAGCCACCTTTCCGCTCCCATTTCGCGTTCTTTTTCTGATCGGTTTCGGTCTGTTGGGATGGGCGACAAATCTCCACGTACTCCAGCTGTTCGGCATCGATGGTCCTCGCGTTTTGGAATTACACCCAAGCAACAACCGCCTTCCGCTCTCGTCCTCGTCCGGCGGACACCACCCCGCCCCCGCCCGTTCGTTCTACGTGCCTCTCTACCGCATCTTCGTCGGATACACGCTCTGGTGTCTCGCCGCTTGGTCCATATTTCGAGCCACAACCCATTCGGACGTCGTTCTCGTTGATATATTTAGATATATCCCTGCCGTATGCATTCTGGGCGTGATGACAGTGCTCGTGTGTCCATATGACCTCCTTCACAAACGAGAGCGTGACTGGTTTCTCTTGTTCGTGAATTTTCCACCCTCCATCCGCGGTGTACGTTCCTAACATCCGTCCATGTAGCACTGCTGCGAGGTGTCTCTATCCTGCCTCCGAGTCTGGCAGCTCTGTACCCTTGTCGGATGTCGTGTTTGCCGATATCCTGACATCGTTTGCAAAAGTTCTTGGTGACATGTCGTTGTCGTTGTGCATGCTGCTTCCGGGAGGCAGCCTTTTGCGAGTTCCGTCGCAGGACGGTTGGTACCAGTGGATACTACCGATCCTCATGAGGTGAGTTGCCGCCTGCGAACTTGGCCGGAGTCCATAGACGCTAAGATGAGGGTAGCTTGCCATATTCGATTCGTTTACGCCAGTGTCTCATCGAGTATACCTCACCAAAGAACTCGAGCCGTCGTCCACTTTTCAATGCGATAAAATACGCTTCATCCTTTCCCGTCATATTTCTCTCGGCAGCTCAAAGAATCGTCATCTCGGACCTAGTTCAAACTCACGGCAAGTCCGTCATGCAGCAAGGATGGCATGGCGAACACCCGCTCTTTCGTCTTTGGTACGTGGGTCCTCGATCCACCGTCATCACCCGGCTCACGTTCGATCAGGCTCATGTCAGTCATCATCAATTCACTGTATTCGTTCTGGTGGGACTTGACCAATGATTGGGGTCTTGATCTGTTGGTTTCCAAGTCCACCGGATCACGATCTTCTGTATTCCATTCACGACAATCGAGCACGGTATTAGCCAGGAGGTCACTTGATGAAACGATCTCTTCAATAGACAAGGTATCATCGTCGTTTGACTCCGCAGGCCGTCGCAAGGCCAAGTATCCGTACGGGCTGCGCACGGTGCTTCTATATCCTCTTCCATTTTACCCGATGGTCATCTTCTTGAATTTCGTCCTGCGTATGACGTGGTCCATGAAGCTGTCGAGTCACCTTCATTTGCAGTCAGAGGGGAGCGCACTCATGTTTTGGCTTGAGATGGCAGAGATCCTGCGGAGGTGGATATGGGTGTTTCTTCGGATAGAGTGGGAAGTAGTTCGCAGCAAGGTCTAGTTACCTTTATAGTATATATTTCCCATCCTAATAACACTACGGATGTCTTGTCCGACGCAGCACTAAATTACCCGCAACGAACGTCCGCGATGCCCCCTTCGTCGACCGAACAAAACTTTCGATCTAACCTCTCTCAGTTTCGCTGGACTCAAGGCGTCACCGACGACTCTGAGCGCGCCGCTGCCCAACCCGCCCAGCAACCCTTGAACCCGTTCTCCCGCTTCTACAACGCCGTCGCAGGCGACTACGTTCCCCTCCGATCGACCGAACGCTCCAATGAAGACGAGGCTTGGTTCGCACTCTCTAGATGGGAGAGGTACGTCCTCGGCAGAATTCGGATTGTCTAAACCCGTGTCTCTCCTGCTGACTCCGGCATTTACTCCCGCCAACGCGTGTCCATCCCAGACTGCTCGGGTTCGGCGCATGCCTCGTCGGCGCCTGCGTTTGCTTCTTCTTCGCCTTTCTCGGGCTCCCATGGCTCCCCATCCGTCCAGCCAAGTTTGCGCTTGCGTTCAGGTTCGCCCTAGCCTCCTCGTTCTGAAACCCTTGCGCTGGATCTCAGCCTCTTTTTTTTTCTCTAGCATGGGAAGCCTCCTTGTCATGATCGGGCAAGTCTCTTCGTTCGCTCGACTAACCCATTCCTAACCTTCCCTTGCGAACGAAATCAAAACCCCAGCTTCTCGGTGCTCGTCGGACCGATAAATCACATCAAACACCTGGCGTCCAGAGAACGCCTGCCGTTCTCGGCCGTCTATCTCTCTAGCCTCGGTCTCACCCTCTACTTTGCTCTCGGGGTAAGTTCCTTTTTTACTCGGTTTCTCCTCCTTATTCCTGACGTTTTATCGTTCGTGCCGCTACCACAGGCACAGTCACAGCTGGGCTCGCTATTGGCCGGCGTCGTCCAAGTCATCGCCCTCCTTTCCTACATCCTCGCCTACTTTCCCGGTGGCACCCAGACCCTCCGGTTCGGCGGACAGATCGCCCTTCGCGGCGCGAGCTCCCTCTTGCCGTTCTGAACCGTCCACAGCTCGTCTAGTCTATTAAATTGGATTGGATAGATTCGGTCGGCAGGCATGCATCGTGTTTGTTATAACCTCCATTATTTATTCCTTTTTCTTCTTCTTTCCTTTTTATGCAATGCAAATCTCAATCATCCTCTCCTACACGTCGTGATTTTAAACAAATCTGCATTTGCACGTCCAGAGTACACCGATCTTGATGAAGGTTATAGTACATGGTATCACCTTTCGTACCAACACAGATCGAAAGATGTCAGAGACAATACACTTGAGGAGAAATTCCGCAGCAGCATCTTTGAGTGTGCACCTCCCTCGGCACATGATGTGCCGGTCTGGTAAAATACGGATCTACCGTATCTGTCACATATCTACAGTGAAATCTATTTTCGCTGATCAAAAACTATTGACACAGTACTGGATGAAGTTCAACTCATGTCCCCGGAATCCGAGCCTTGGATCTTGCGTTCTGCACGTCCGATCCTTTCCAAATTATCGTCAAAGTCCCGTTTGCGATAACCGGAAACAATACGCTCCAACAACTCAGAGGTCGAAATGCCAGGTGTGCGACGAGTCGGGATGAACTGGCCTAGACATCGTCTGTCAGCCGAGCTGGTCATTCCAAGAGACACGATCTCACCCCTTTGCTTTGCTATCCCAAAAATATCATCATCTCCCGCCGAGGCTTCCTCGTCGTGCGTAACATAATCGATCTTCCACTCGTCCAGAAACGCGCCGTCTATGATCCAAGGGCAGTCCGGAATGACCTCGTCAACCCAGCGACAATGTCGGACGGCCTCGCATCTAAATGACGTCAGCGGTACAATGACAGTCTGTTTCAACGACTGACCGTTCTAGGCCACTCATGATGCAACCAGCCTTGTGTGCAACGAGGTCCTTGCCAGCGTGCACGCCAGCGATGAGATGTACATTGGGAAAAGATAGCTTGGACTGTCGAAGCTGCAAGGCATGGCTAACGTGCGCTCAGAGTCAGACACGAAAATGGGGCAAGGCGGAGTGAACCGCACCCATAGTGGAAAAGATCGAATGCACCTGACGTGTCAGCTCAGCACTCGACATTGAACCGAGGATCACGGATCGATGTCTCACCGTCTGCGTATATGCGCACCGGTCTGTCGGTGGGTGGAGGATTGATGCGGTATGGCCGAAGGTGCTCCCCCTTGATGGTGCTCTGGACGAAAGCCTGGATGTCCTCGGGAGTGAGGTCAGCTGGGTTGGAGGTAGGAACGGGCTTGTATGCGGGAGCATCCAGCACCAAGACCGGCGGCGCAGTTGGCGGCGGGGTCGCGTGCCGAGATGTGGAGGGTGATGGTGTGTTTCCGTCGAGCTGAGAGGTCAGGGTCGAGTTGGAGGAGGCGCGGTGCAAGGTGGGGTAGAGGAATCCTTTGGAGGACTGGTGCTGGCCCGCTCCGGCGGTGATGCTAGACTCGACGTCGCCGTCGTAGGTCTGGGAGTCGGTGCCGTCGTCGGAGAGCAAGCTCGAGGCGAGCTGGTGC
>JBBPPA010000440.1:0-22501 GCA_038091735.1 Leccinum pellstonianum | reverse complement strand
ACGGCTGTACATACATTCTGATGGATAGGATCGAGGGCGAGATAGTAGCACGTGGGTGGTCATCGAGATCCGACGAATCCAAGAGGAGGATCTTCGACCAGTTGAAGAACATGGTGGCTGAAATGCGGGACATTCCGGCACCAGGACCCTGTATATCAAATGCCATGGGAGGACCGCTCTATGACTCGCGGTTCGCTGGGACATCCCTCATCATTGGACCGTTTGACGGTATCCAGCAGTTCCATCTATTTATCCGAAATAACATCAGGACACCTCCAGAGAATTATCCGGAAATCAGCGATATGATTCGCCTGCAGGAACGACCTTGGCCCATGCCAGTATTCACCCACGGCGACCTCAGTACCTACAACATTCTGGTGGATGGAGACGACGTGGTTGGTATCATAGATTGGGAAACTGCCGGATGGTATCCTATCTATTGGGAATATACTGCGGCACGCCTTCAAGCAAGCCCGATGAATACCTGGCTAGAGGAAGAGGCAGACAGTTTCCTGGAACCAATGCGACCGGAGGTTGAGATGGAAGCCCTACGGCTGAAGTACTTTGGTCAATTTCCGTGGTTTGATATGGTCTGAACAAATATTGTATGTGGTCTGGATTACGATACCATTTAACATCTGATAAGCCCCTTCAAAGGTCCCCTTTAAATACCCTTATCCAATATTCCACAGTGCACATCATACGCCTTTGTAAATACATGTTTCGACATTTGGACTACTTGAACAAATTTGGAATGTATACAGTTAGTATGGACATATCAGGGCATTATCTCCCTATTCGTAAGTTGATCCCATGTTGCTACGGTCGTAAGGTCCCAAGCTCCCTTCCGCGAGAAGCGTCCCTCTTCGGTCTTACGTTTTGTATACCCTATCGCCGCATCATGGACCGTCTTCCAATCGAGCACGGCCGTTCCCAACACATCCCCTGCTTCCTGCAATGGTTTCAGGGTTTCTAATGCCTCCTTGACCCAGGCCTTACAGGTCCATCCCGGGACCTCAGGCCGCACTGGGACACTGGCCAGTGTCTCTAGTAAGCGCTCCCTATCCACGATCTTTGCAATGCAAAGACGAGTAAGAGACGACGCCGTGGCGCCCGTGATGATGGTCCTCGCCTCGCACACCCATTCTTGCACCCCACCCTCCCGGATGGCGGTCTTTGCATGGAGAATGGTTCCATTGCCGGTATCCTTGCGTATGACCTTGGGACATATGACGAGCGCCCAGTGGTACCTTACATTCCTGTGTTAGCATCGCGTCTCGTTTGATTATAGCTAACATGAACCTACCCCTCACCCCCGCGCGCGAATAGCCCAACGCAAAGCCGCTCCTTGTTCGGTGCCATGTGGAGGAAGATTAAAGATATGTAGGCGTGCAATTTGGGAGAGGATGTCAAGGGTGAGGTGGTAATGCAGAATCGTGTCGGGGGTGATCCATAGAACGATTAAATACATTTGGCGTTGTGTGGCAGTGCTCCCTCGTGGCCTCCGTCCCCTCTCCACGTTTGTCGCGCATGTCCTATGCATGTCCAAGTGCATCTACTGCGCGTACACTGTTCGGAGGTGTTCGTACACTATTCGTAAACTATTCGTATATAGTCCGGCATTGCAGGCCAGACCGGCCCGGAGTAGTTATAGCAGTCATATAATGTGCCACAGGTCGCACATTGCATTCAGCATGATATCCAAATAGTGGAACGGGTATTCGTGCTATATCGGGGGTGGCTATGAAACGTCGTGAACGCCACAGAAGGGTTTGTGACTGTCCACAGGCTTTTGGTTGGGGATGACGTCGCGTTGTCCCTAAGAACGAAATATGGGAGATATATATCTCAATCTTTATCAGGCATCGGCTAAACTAAGGGTGCGTCAAACTGTAACAGCAAATCACAAGAACAATACAACAGGGCAATCGCCGAGACGAGCCAAACAGGCATAAACAACATGTTTCGCCTGATTACGGCCATATTCGACCATGCTGGACGCAGTGTGACCATGTTCGACAATGTTCGACTCATGTTCGACCATGTTCGACTCATGTTCGACTCATGTTCGACTCATGTTCGACCATGTTCGACCATGTTCGACTCATGTTCGACCATGTTCGACCATGTTCGACTCATGTTCGACTCGTGTTCGACCATGTTCGACTCATGTTCGACTCATGTTCGACTCATGTTCGACTCATGTTCGACCATGTTCGACCATGTTCGACTCATGTTCGACTCATGTTCGACCATGTTCGACCATGTTCGACTCATGTTCGACCATGTTCGACCCATGTTCGACCATGTTCGACCCATGTTCGACCATGTTCGACTCATGTTCGACCATGTTCGACTCATGTTCGACCATGTTCGACCCATGTTCGACTGTGTTCGACCCATGTTAGACTGTCTAAAATGCTATTTCAATTGTCATGCATACCCCCACACTGGGAATAACATCCCCTCCCCAGTACCCTCTATCCCAAGTCTTGTTCGCGGGGGTCTTCCAGTCTTATCTCGGTCTCCCAGATTGTTGAGAATGAAGAACGACAGATGTTGGTATAGATAGAGTAGTAGCACCACCGCTGAATACCGACCCGATAATATATGAGTCCAAATGGAGGTTCGCATGAAGTAGAAACGTCACCTGGGTTTAAAATAAAATACATGCAGGTAACATGCATCACTTAATTTCGCTTAAGCATTGCGCCGACAGACCCTGGGAGACGATCGAAGATACACCGCATAAGGTAATCCACGGGTCAACAGATTATATAAGGACTTTTATTTTCAATCAACACGGATCCTTGATCTACCCTCATCGATACGTCTGATCTCACATCATCCCACTACAACGTACTCTGCAATGGCAACCATCCACTACCCAGATCACATTCCAAGCGCCGCAAAGGTCAACCGCTTGCTCGGGCTCAAAAAGGGATTCAGCACACACAGAATACCATCTCGTTTTTGTGTGGAACTCAACGGGTTCACTGTATGCCACCTACCCGATCATTATTTCGATGATATGCGACGTTTTATATGGCGAGAAGAAGCCATCCGCTTTGTCCTTAGTTTGGAGAACCAGCTCGACATCCCTGAGACCCTGGCAGACAACCTCAAGATGGTATTGTGGTACATGGATACTTTATTCAATCTTATCGTTCGAGACGCCGCCTCGGTGATGGACGGTAACTCTCCGGAAGACATCGTTAACTTCCAAAACGACACGTTCGACAACTACCTTCTGATCGAATACTGGGCGCGGCGACATGAACCCAAAAACATTACCAAATTCCGATCAACAAATGATCGGAACTTGGATCGTAGCAGGATCGATGAATGCGGTGAGTCGCCGTTGCTGTCGTTGGAGCGTCGCTCATCTTCTCACCGATAGATTGGAAATCCTACGAGCAATCCCTCGGTGGGGTTTGGAGTGGAGCCGACTACATGTATACCTTGAATAGCAATAACCGGACTGAGGACATCGCCGTGATTCTCCTAGAGCACATGGTGATGTTTTATGATCCACCCATGGCTACCGACGACGACTGTGATGTGTTCTCTTTCCGCCGTGACATTTGTCTAACAGCCCATCGTAGTTGGCTACACATTCGAGGAACACCTCCATCACAGGAACGGCAGAGATGCGATGGCCGAGGACGGGGACGAGGACGAGGACGAGGACGAGGACGAGGACGGGGATCTCGTAGGTGTTGAACACGAAGAGTGAGGAGGGCAAGGCGGAAACAGGTGCGAAACAGAGGAGGAACGACAGCCACAAAGGAAATGACAAAGAGGCGACAGTTGCGGTAACCGTGCTGACACCTGAACGATCACGGGGTTGCGATGTGGCACCGTCTATGTAGAATCACTTCCGTCACTGCCTCGCAGGCATGCATCGATCGCTGTGTATTAAATGCGTCATGATCCAATCATACTGGATGAATGGTTATACGAACTGCACGTCGACTATATCGTCAAAAATAATCCGACGTACTTCGAGGTAATTTCGTTGATCGCTATCGCAATAATTGTGTGAGATTCTTCTTGATCTTTTATCTAGTCGTCGACCTTTACCAGGACACACGTTAGTACATAATAAGTTTACGTGTCATTCGTCGTGTTATGTTGACGACTGCCTCACCTTCGGCAGTAATTCATGACATAATCTGCACCTTTGTTAAATATAAAGACCCATGATGGCATGAGAATTTCGTCGTCTTCTTCTATTCTAGACTCATAGCCAGAGAATGGCCGCTCTACTGTTCCCCAAATCAGTTCCAAATGCAAGGACACTTTCATATCTGCTTGACATCGAACGGGATTACATCCTCACACAGCGGGGTCAACTAATCCTGGAACCTGGCCACTCCCAGCTGATCATCCCTACGATATATGAAAAAACCATCGCTGCGTTTCTCTGGAGGGATTCGGCAATCCGCTTGGTCTTGCTATATGCGGGAGAATTACAAATCCCCAGCGCCCTCACAGATAACTTGACCATGGTCCTCTGGTACATGGATGAAGTTTTCAACTCTACTATACGTGAATTGAAAGCTTCCACTGTGATGAATCTAGACTTGCGCAGCAAGACCTTCGACGAGTACCTCACCATAGAGTATTGGATTGGCCGCCACGAGCCTACAAATGTAAATGCCTTTCAAGCCGGGCCCGACCATGATACCGACCATTATGGTGAGCATGGCCGATGATCCAACCCATTGCTCGATCGATAATGTGTATCAGATTGGGACTCCTACCATTCCTCTCTAGGACCTATATGGTCTGGAAAGAAAAATAAGTTCTTCCTCAGCTCGGAAGAAGAAACATTCGAAAATGCAGAAGTTCTGTTGTTCGAAATGCGACGATTCTATAACCCTCCAGTCCAACGAGACTCCGGTGTGTATTAATTATACTTCACAGTCGTCATACCTTTCTGATGCGGCTTACCATAGTCGACGATGAGCTCACAGAACCTAATGTCGAGGTTCAAAACGATAACGGTATACAGGATGATGCATGCGTTCCCGAAACGAAGACGGTTAAATGTCGGGTTCAGAATAAACTCCGGAAGGAAAGGAAACGGGAAATGAGACGACAAAGGAGAGAGGAAAAGGAACGGGAAAGGGTCATGGAAATTCAGGGTATGCATATATCGGAAGATGAATGGTACATTAGTGAGGTGGAAGACGAGGACAATCTCCATTGGTGAGTATTTCAACTTTATCAAGGCCTTGGTGACCGACCTACCCTAATTAGGCGGGACTATGATGCTCTCTCATAGAGTTCTGGAGACACAATGTGCAAGCAAAATGAAGTAGACCATTTCGACTGCATGTAATGTGTTTTGTAACCGCAAGGAATGATGGTCTCGAAACAAAACCATAAAACAAGGCAATCGCCGAAATGAGTCAAACAGGCATAAACAACACGTGATGCGTTATCACACCTCCGTCCCTAAAATGGTTAGGTTGATGGAATCTGATTGCGAGATAAAGAAAGTTTTCCATCGAACGATCTGTACTCATTTTACTTCCATTGCCCTCATTTTTGAACCGAATTATTGCAGCTATACATCGACACACCACGACCACGACGACTGCAGTATTCGAAACACAGATGGCATGTACAAACAAGGACCAACGGGGAACAGGAGAAACCGATCAGATCGGTAGACCTACAGTGAACGTCAGACACAGTCCATGAATATGATCCGAGTCATATTTGACCGTCATGTACCACCAGACCCCTGAAGAGGGACTATTGAATTCGTTCAGAATCCTAAAGGCAGAAAACAAGACGTACCGGGATGTGGAGTTGAAAGATGGAATCGAGGGTGCTGCGGCCATGCGGGTGGAACTACTGTCTCAAGACTATGTGTGGAGCATCATGGAGTGCTTCGAACCAATGGAGACTCACATATTCGATGGGAATGTCGACATGAAACTACGTCGTTTCCATCAGACGATGCTCGGGACATCTGGAGGGGTAAGTAAAGAAATGATTTAAGATGATGTGTTAATAAGTATGGTAGATCCTTGCATACATGACGAACCAGATGGAGGATTACATGCGGCAATGTTTCAACTACGTCCCTGTGGACGAAGGGGAGGTGGATCGCCTGATCGAAGTAGGGAAGGACGAGGATACAACAGAGGCCACGGCAGCACGTGTTGAATTGCGCCAGATCTACAGATCAATGCAGAAAGCTCAGGCTACATTGAAGGGGTCAAGGTGCGGAATAAGGCAATATATGGACAATGCGTTCGTGCAGCACTTGGGGAAGGGGTCGAAGGCAGGTGAACACTTTGCTAATCAATATTCGAAACGGTGGAAGGTGGCGATGGACGCATATTGGGAGGACCTGATCCAGGGACTGCCGCAGGTCATTGCGAAAATCGCAAAAATGGACACATCGATCAACGGGGATCAGCTGGATGCTTTTGATCCATTTAGATGGTGTGTGGCGAAGCTGAAGGTGTTGAGGTTCATAGCCATCAATGGGAAGGAAGATAAGTCGTCGTTGATGTTGGTTCCATTCATGTCAAGGAGCGTGTACACACATATGGTGAGACAGCTAGAAGTGATCGACGAGGCTCTGAAGGAGGTGAGTTCATAATGCGAGATAGATTGTTCTGTTCTGCAATAGTAATCGCTGACAAACACATAATTGCATTATGACATAGTTTGCTCGTTGGTGGGAGCCCCTGATTGATATGGTACCCGTGATTGGGAGGTCGTGGATGCCTGGGTCTGCCACAGCCGCACTGGTGAGGGCGATACAATGCCATCGTCAGATTCAAGAGGAAGCTCGTGCCATCGCGGTACAAGGGGTTAGTCTTAGTTACGCTGATTTAACCTGCCATCATTCATTCACACACCACCAAAATTATCATCAGATTATGTATGTGGTGTGGAACGATTATGCATCCTTCATCAACATGGAACTCCAACTGAAGGAGGTGTCTATTGTCCCTCGGATTACAAAAACGAGGAAGCTTCTATCGATGTTTGGTGTCAAACCCAATGGTCTCGATACAGCTGAATTACAAGCAGCTCGTGTGGAAATGACCCGCTTTACAAAGAGAAGCAGGGAAGCTGGCAAAGGCACAGGCGCAATGAAGGCAGGTGGAAAGAAGAACGCAGAACCGTCAAGCGATGACGATGAGGACTGTGATGATAGTTGTGGATGGGTTGACGACCAAGGAGTGGCAAGCAAAGACGCGGATGATACCGAAAACAAGGAAAAACGCAAAAAGAACGCCCATATTCCGAAGGCGACTGTGTCGAAGAAACATAATGCACTCATCATGTTAAACGAGGAATGGGAAGTGATATGCACACTACTTAGAAGGAGCAAGCAGGGCAGGAGACATCAAAATGCACGGAGGCTCGACTTCACTCGCTGGCTGCCTAACTTCGATAGACCATGGAAGAAGGTCTCCAGATTGACGAAGAACCGCCCACATGTCCCCGTTCGTGGCCTAGGACTGATTGAGTGGACGACATGGGAGTGGTGGTTAGACATTGATTCTCACTCGTTCACTCCTGTGACGGGGTATCTTGCCGCTGCGGCGATTGCTGAATCTAGCACCATCACTTCCTATCGACACCAGATGATCCTCTGCCACCCCTATGGCGGAGCCGCAACAATCCGCATACGCGCACAGGAGGCAGTCGCGACCACACTGATTCCAAAGGACCCTGGCCAGAGAGTGGAGCCACATACGCCAACGCTGGACGAATACATTTCATCGTGTAAGTCGGGAAATGTATTCACCGAGGGCCACGACTCCCCAACAGGATGTATCACCTGGGCAGACGGGATATATCCCATCGTTCCGTCTGGCGGTCTTGAAAAACACAATATCAAAATAGAGGCACAGCGA
Source organism: Leccinum pellstonianum (assembly GCA_038091735.1). NCBI lineage: Eukaryota > Fungi > Basidiomycota > Agaricomycetes > Boletales > Boletaceae > Leccinum > Leccinum pellstonianum. The sequence continues at coordinate 14,606 of JBBPPA010000440.1, read as the reverse complement.
CTTCGGCGGGAGCATGCACTTGGATCGCAGCAGCGCGAAGTACAAACAATTGTAGATGCTGTTCAGGAAATGCGCGTTGCGTGGCATGATCCTGCAAGGAAAGCACACTCCGGTGACAATCCACGCCTTGACGATGACGTCAAGTCTGCATTGCGCGCATTAGTTGATGTGAGTGCTTCTGCACTTCACATAACGGTTCTCGCTCACGGTGTCCAAGGCAATGAACGTCAATGCGTACCGACAGCGTACCATGGAGACACCCTCGCTCTTTTTCAATCCAGAGTTGGCAACGAATCCCGCGGAGCGTCTGCACATCATCATCCGAGATAACGTCGGTTCCGCATATGACAGGGATGAGTTTAGGATGGAATACAATATGGCACATTCACTCGGCGTTCTGACAAGGGCGGAGTCGCTGAAATACATGAAGAAGCTGGGTACTCAGTATGCACGATGGATATACGCACTGCCGACACAGAAGGAGGCAGGGGAGAAGGACGTAAATGTTGTACGGTCATCAGATATGGACGGTCCTCCGTCGTCTGATGGCACGGAGGATGAAAGCGTCGAGGACTTTGATAGGGTATGTCATTGGCGTAGAGTCTGTCTTTACCCACATAGTATTGATGGCATGAAGGATTCCGCACTCTACAGTGACCTTCCCGTGTATTCCAGTGGAGAGTTTATATCGAATACTTCATCGATATCCTCTGAACTGTGCAGCGACTGTCCTGCTCATTACAGATTCGAAGTCGTTAAATCGAAAACCCCATCGATATCCGCTGAATTGTACAGTGACCTCCCCGTTGATTCTGGTGGAGAATTTATATCGAATACTCCATCAATAACCTCTGAACTGTACAGCGACCTCCCCGTCGATTCCGGTGGAGAATTCATATCGAATACTCCATCGATATCCTCTGATCTGTACAGAGACCTTCCCGTTGATTCTGGCGGAGAATTTATATCGGATACTCCATCGATATCCTCTGAACTGTACAACGACCTCCCTGTCAATTCTTCTGGAGAGTTCATATCGGATACCCCATCAGTATCCACCCCACTGGCCCCGAGTTCCTCTAGAGATTTGTGTGAGTTCTTTCGTCCATACCATGCATTTCAAAGAAATTGAAATCCGCGATCATATTTGACTTTCTGACAGTCGCTCCGAATTTTACTTTCCTGAACAGGCATCCATGCTCAATGCTTGATGAGGTCGTTGAAGCAGCAGACATGGACGAGGATGATGAACCAAGCATAGATACTGAGAACTATGCGAGTCTCATAGGCCTGGTTGGACAGGCACCCGTTGCTGTCGTGACACACGACTCTCTTTCCCCTCAGCGTGTATTCGCGATGTTGGAATCAAAAAAGCGCGAGCGTGGGTTAACAGTATCCTCCACGGGATCTAAAGAGGGAAGGCGTGAGGCACCACATCCGAGAAGATCTCCAAGTTTGTCTCATTAAGTGTTTCCACGCATCTGCTGATTATTGCATCTGCTCCCCACAGAACGGGCGGTCAAACGCAAGAAGACATCTGGCCCTGATGTCCCTAATGTGCACCTCGCATCGGCTGCTTCTACTACTATGTCCTCCGCCACTGCTGATTTACATCACCTACTTCACACACTGCCTCGAAATTGTACATGATGTTTCCTGCTGGGCTTCACTGTTTCACTCGCAGAAAAATATGTAAACATGCAAACGACTGAACGGAAGTACTTCATTCTAATCTAATCTGTTTACCCGTGGATTTCATAATCTCATGTGCGTCTTCGATCGCCTCTCATAGAGTTCTTGGGGCGCAATGTGCAAGCGAAATGAAGCAGAGCATATCTACTGCATGTATTCTATATAACATGATCTATAGGCCTATGATTTCCTGAACTGAGGCGCTGCCTCGATCATCTCTCGTGGTTTTCCTCTGATTACCTAAAAAGGAAACCGTGTGGGGGCTTGCTTAGTCATTTGTTCGAATATTGAATGCGCGCTTTTGTCTTCCACTGTGCCCCTTTTCCAGCCCCTCCACCTTTGTTATTGTTTGCGATCCATTGTTATCAAAGCATCTTGCATAGACCACAGAAGGAAATACTACTTAAGCATCGGCGTTCAAGCCCACAATACTATGTGGAACGCACCTGTGTCAACCCCAACACACTCCTCCTCACTCCTCGTTAACCTCACACACTATGCACACCAAGTTCAGCAAACTGCATATGGACTGCGGCAGCCTGAAGACCAAGCCGGGGTACAGTTCAGGTGCAACGATCGCCATCGAGATACTGATGTACATATTGTAGATGTGTCATCGATCAATCCCAACAGTCCTCTCCTTACTCCTCGTTAACCTCATACAAAAGGCACACCAAGAAGTCCAGTAAACTAGATGTCGACTGCGACAACCTGAAGACCAAGCCGGGGTACAGTTCAGGTGCAACGATGGCCATCGAGATGCTAATTTACATATTGCAGATGTGTCATCGATGGTCCTGACAATGTAGGCGATTTCAACGATGGCACGGACATGGATGGCGAGCAGCATCAGGGACTTACCCTTCGGCCACGGCGTCTTCCACAATTTATGGTGAAAGGCTCGCCATCCTTTGCCATGAAGCACTCCAAACGTAACCTCCTCTGCAACTACCTGAAGACCAAGTTCGCGTATAGTGGAATTTCTATGATAGTCATTACGATACTGATGTAGATGTTACAGACGTGTCTCATCGATGGTCAATGAAAGAGGGGGCGTGCGCCCACCATCGTGGACTATCCCAAACGTTGGGTCGACGTCCTCTCAAGGCTCACCAGCCACTATTGGGAAATACAAGACGTTTCGGGTTCTCTATGTCCCAGACCCAAGCCGGGAAAGGGATGAACATCCCGGTAATGACCTAGGCTGGGTTACCCGCAACATCACACTGGATCAATACGAAGCAGTCAAGCACTTGACGAGAGCGTGTATGATTGCAGAGACGCAACAGAAAGACGTGCCTCAGGATGAGATAATGGTAGATATCACGGAATGGGTGAGCAAACTAAAGCAAACTATTCAGATGTATCCTTAACGAGGATCATATAATCAGTTGTGGACCATGCTCTGCATGTCGGAGCACAAGCAACGCGACATCAAAACGTTCAATATCACCTACATGAATTGGACGGACTTCAAGATAATAGCATGTTCGCCATCGCAACACATGGAGGGATGGAACCTGGTGGCCTCAATGGACTGCATAATCGGTGGTCTGGATGATACAATCGGCATCAGGTGCATATGGGACATATCGCGTTGATATCATCACTAACCCGCTACCTACAGTTTAGATGAAAGATCTGATTATGGTCTGGACGAGAACGCTATGCGGTGTTTCGAGTCCAACATGAAGCTCCTCGGAACCGTGGTAAAGATCTGGCCACCCAAAGCACAGGTACAGATTGCGGCACGTAAAGAACAGACAGCGGCGTTGCTCGATGAAATCGCTGCAGCGCACTGTTGGAAGCGACCGTATACAAGGGTCATCCATGATGGCGAACCTATACCCGTCGATGGAGTCCTCAAACGCAGTCACAGTGATTGCGGAGATCACGTATTACTCCCCGAGGTATCTGTTCCAGACGATGCAGCTGATGCAGCTCAGCGCAAGATAGAACTTTCTGCATGTCGTACCTGGGACAGGATCAAAGAACTCACTACGTCTACGGATCAAACCTGGATATGCCAGGAATATATCCCGACCCTGCTGAAGCAAGGAGAATGGAGATTCTTTGTGGTAGGCGAACAGATCGTCAGTACCGTTCATACGGTGAAGGATGTTGGGCATTGCTACGGCTGGACTTCTCAGCCGGTCACTTCGTTTTATACGAAAAGCGAGATCAGGTAAGTTTGATGTAATGGCTCTGTGCGATGCGTCGACCGACGAAATTACAGGGACATCTGGGCACAATACAAACGAGGTGAAATCACGATCACCGATGAAACATTCGTCAATCCTTCCCGACAAGATCATTCAATGCATGAACGAGGCACTGTGGAGATGTATGACTTTGTGGGCACTGTCTTTCGTGATCTAGCCGTCAGGGAGGGCAAGGTGGAGGGAATATGCAACTCGATGTCAGTCTTTTGCCGGATGGATATTGGGTTGATGTTTGATGAAGCTGGGGAGCCAAGCTACTTCGTCAATGAGATCGAGCGGACGCCCACAGCAAGTCTGTGGCTGAGGACGATGGGGTCAAACGACCAGACTGCTATTGTTGACGCATTTTCTAGGGCGTTCCATATGTATCTCAGTCATACAGATAGCTAAGGTGTATGCCCGCCGTGTTACTGTACCCTCTGAAAGTTTAAACAACCATTTCCACACGAAAAGATGTATATACATGAATTCCATGAATTACTATCCACTGGCCATTATGATCTCAAACCGAACATGCGTCGAACATAGTCGAACATGTGTCGAACATGGTCGAACATGCGTCGAACGTGGTCGAACATGATCTAAAATGGTCAAACATGCGTCGAACGTGGTCGAACATGGTCGAACATGGTCGAACATGGTCAAACATGCGTCGAACATGGTCACACTGCGTCCAGCATGGTCGAATATGGTCGAACCTACCTTTATATGTTGTCGTCTCTGACTCCACAGACAGACAGACGCCCTCCATCTAACCATCCGTCCCATTCAACTGTACATCCTTGTCATTGGCGCAACCAGATCCTCATAATCTTCATGAAGTCCTGGTTCGCATAAACACCGGGAACCCAATGCAATGTACACAATACTGACCTACTCTACCCCAAAAGCAACAACACTGTCAACACTCCCCTTAGCAAAACGATTCTCGCCTTCATTGATATGCTCGAATATGAAGTAATCTTAGGTTAGGTTAGGTTAGTTAGGTTTAGTTAGTTAGGTTAGTTAGGTTTAGTTAGTTAGGTTAGTTAGGTTATAGGTTAGTTAGTTTAGTTAGGGTTAGTTAGGTTAGGTTAGTTAGGTTAGTTAGGTTAGGTTTAGTTAGGTTAGGTTAGTTAGGTTAGTTAGGTTAGGGTTAGGTAGCTGTCAACAGAATCGATTCGAGTCAGCCTATCGCCAGTACTTACGGTCCACGGAGCCAGACTGAGTACCTGACACATATGTAATTGGCTGAACACGAGGCCTAGCTGCTTTTTCTCTTGAAACTCGGCGAGCGTGCAGCGGAGGGTCTACTGGCTGGCAGAGTACGACGCTTGGTGCGATTTAGTATATGTGTACCATGCGGTATATTGGTATATTGCGTTGGGACGAAACACGAAGCAAAAATGTTCACACCGTTGTCTGTTCCTTTCGGGAGTCGCTGGTTTACAAATGATTGTGTGAACTCCTGAGGCACCAAAAGCTGGAAATAGGCGAATAAGTCGCCGCTCTGCTTCCCTAAAGTATATTATGACTACCCGATCCCTCCCTTTTCTCCGTTCTCTTTCCCCCCGTTCTTGGCCACCGTGATTGGTCGTCCATACATGAGTCTCTTCAATCCTCGCATCCTCGATGCGAGCATTCGCGATATCACCACCACTCTGAACGACGCTCAGAAAGCTGACGTGCTCTTGCATGCATTACAACATTTGCCCGTCCAGGGGTAGGACGCCGGAAACTCATATTTTTCGCTGAGATCCTTGCTGATGCGCGTTGATAAAGCTATCGTACAGTCATGGAAAACGCTGTCCAGTCACTCTTGCAAGTGCCAAACTTGCCTTCCGTTAGCATCGCACGTGCCCTCTTGCTACGCGCCAAGGCAAGGCTCGCTGCGGGCTACCGTACGTCCGCTCAGCAAGGTATGGTTGTTGTACGCTGTTACGATACCATATCTAAGACATCCGTAGACCTTCATTCCGTATTGACAGTTGATCCTGACAATCAGGATGTCAAGTCAATCATACATTCACAGCATCTTCGTCCCGAGATGGTACGTGCCATCGTCGCACAGGCGGAGGGTGTTGGTTTACCGCAATAATTAGCTTCTCAGGGAGCCCGATTGCCCACCCCGCTTCTCAGCAGAGGTGTGGAGGGAGATTGCTCTCTTCCTTCCTAAACGCGACCTTAAATCCTTATTACTCGTCCCAAATGCGCTTTCGCGCATTGCAAGCCAACTACTTTTTCGTGAAATCGACCTCCATCTTACCACTGCTATGGAACCTGGAGGAGCAGAGGGTCGTTTTCGACCCGTAAATGGGGAGAGCGTCGACCAGAACGTCGACGCATGGCATTACCAGCGGAGCGCGGACATTCTCGCGCGGATATTGGTAGATTCCCACTTTGCAGGTCACGTCAAAAGCTTGAGTATTTTTGCTGCTTCCTCCGACGCCGCGCAACCCTTGGCATTCCAAGTTGGTATGATTACATATCTGCTGCTTCCTCGATCACGATGATCAATCGTCTTCCCAGGTATGCTCATGAACTCACTACCAAAACTGTTGAACCTTCGTAGAATACATTGCTCTGGCAATAAGGAGCTGATCGCACGGATGCTGCAAACGGTACACTCTCATAATCCGAGGCTGCAACGACTATCTCTTGTGTAGGATCTCTCGTCGATATGTCTCCCGTTTAACTGAACAACGTTGTAGAGTGGCAGACCACGCTGTCGATATTGAACTGCCCGTCTTCAAACACCTCACTCACTTTGCCATTAGCTCTGACGGTGGATGCAGTTCGTACGTTCACACGTTCCTCGCTCAGAGTCGGGATACACTTCGTTCGTTATCCATCAACAATCCTCGCTGGCGTTTCCCAGCGGACGCAATCTGTGTTCGACATCTCACACAGATTGAGTTCAATGGCTGTTTCTCGACCGACACACAAGCGTTTTCGCACATTCTCGCGAATGGTCAGCAACTGGAGTCACTAATGTTGTCGGGGACGCTCGAGTGCGCGCCGTCGTCATTGTTCAGACAATATCGAACTGGACTTCCGTTTCTTCGCCACTTCTCGTTCACGATTACGAGCCTCCACCGACATATCTCGGATCGGGATCTGTGTCCTGCCATCTCTGAATTTTTGCGCGAGCGAACACAACTAAGAACGCATCACCTTCTTGTTCCTGCAGGCGATGCACGTCGGATTGGGTTCGACGCATCGGCGTGGGGTGTGCTTCCTGCGCTATCGAATTTGCGCAGTCTGTCAATAACGTACCCGCAAGATTTGTCGCCTTCGCTGGCCGGTTGGTTGGTTCCACGAACGGTGCGCGCACTGACGCTCGATTTTTCACCGGCTTTGACAGAGGACATGGGTTCATTTATGAACGTGCGTCCTTTTATTTTACTCTTCTTCTGCTTCTTTTCATCTCCGCATGCTTTCTCTGACGGTTCGTCCTACATGCAGCAACTCCGTATGGGTATCCCCCCGATGCTGCGCTACTTTGGCATGACCAACATTCCGATCCGTTCTGTCTCGAGCGTCATGGAACATGGGTTCCCGAATGTCCGCGTGGTACGGATTGACGGGAGGGTTTGGACAGTGACGAGATCCAAGGAAGAGGGGTCGTTGGACGTGGAACAATGGCCGTATCGGAGGGCCAAATATCATGCAGCAGAATGGCTCGAATCGTTGGACTGCGCGGATGCTATCTGGAGAGGGGTGGATGGTCCTTGATGGAGTGAAGTTGGCATATTGGTGCACTGTAATTGTATCGTATTCTGCTTTCCTCTTTCTCGCTATCGTTTGCTGAATTTTTGGGCCCATTTTTTCTTGGACAACGTGTAACTGGAGACATGACAAGTTGATTGGCTGGCATGTTACACGCCACCGCATTGATGACGCGGCCGGCCTGTTTTGGGTCGAACTGTCAAAGCGCGCATCCCGCGAATGAGTGCGACGTCGCAACACGACACGCTTGCCTTGCTCCACTGTCCGCGTCAAGCTTCGCTTACAGCATTTCACTGACACAAATTAACTTATTGAGATGGCACCTTATCTACAGGATCGCTTTCCGGTGCAAAAGTTTGCCGGCGTCGACCTTTCCTCCAATCACAGGTTAAGCCTGAAAATGGAAATCATTGAAGGGTCCAAACTGTTCCCAATTGGTGACGGGCGCAGCCGCAATGCCATCGCCTAGTGAAGACACCTGGAACATTCCCCCGTGAATCTCGATCGCTACGGTGACGCGTAAGGTGTAGCGCGTAGCGATAGTGGGGATAAAATTCAAGGGTCCAGTCTATTATGGGATGGGCGAGGGCCCGGTCCGGGCTTTCCTGCCTGCTGTGTTGCTGGAGTCCGTCGAGCGAGCTGCTTGGGCTGGGCGGGCACCGAGCAGGCAGAGGACTGAGCAAGCACAACAGACGAGAGGCCGTTGGGCCTGAGAGTGGAGGTGGGAGCGCAAAACGAAAGCGGCCGGAAGGCCGCAGCTGCGAGCGCTTCCCGGGCCGCTCGCAGCGAGAAGTGGGCGGTTGAAGGACTGCGCCACCTCGCTTACTCGTGCACTCCCTGCCTAGAATCCCATTCAGTTCTTCGGGTCCACATGTGCTAACTAGAACTGCTTATCTATCAGCGCTTCAGCAATGGCTCGTGATCATCGGGTGATAAGTGCACATGAGCCACTGCCGTCAACTACCAAGGTTTCAAGCGAAGGTTTCGGTTCGCGCGCGGGGAGGGACGGGTGATTCGTGCCTAACATTCTTTACTAAAGCCTGGGAAGCATCTTGCGCCTATACTCAGATCAGAGTATTTTCTTTTGGGACACTGCACAAATATCCTCCGCCGTCCTTCTTCCTCAACAAGGTGGGTGACAAATATGCCATTGGGACGATTGTGGTGCAGGGCTACATGCTGTAAAAATGAGTTTTTAAACCATTGTCATCCGGCAGAGACCCTCCACAATATTACTTTGATGTCGCGACGAATACATTCCTAGTTAACGTGTCTGTAAAGGACTGCATATTAATCAGAACAGGTCACCGACTTATTGTCATTCAATGACGTTATTCAGTACGGGCCGGCCGTCCAGGACCCAGGGACATAGATGAGAGAGTATTGCTCCCACTGACATGTCCTGAGGGATGTCGTGGGAATAGCGACATCGACAACATTCAGGACAACCCGCGTGGCCGCACTTCCATGCAGTCTGGAAATGCGCACTTTGGTTGCAATATGTTGTCACGGATGAGGGTCGCTATCAAGCGACAAAGGTTTTCACGTTGGTAGCACAGTCACGAAGGGGTGACCGGGAAGCCCCTGACTATTTCTTCACTTACTTCCTGTGTGGCAGCTTGCCTTGCCAAGGTCCGAGAGAGAAAAAGCACGCCGAAAGAGGATAAGATACTAGAAAAGAGCAAGCAATACTTACTGATTAGCTGAGAGGGGTTGTGATAATGTTGAGCTAGCCCAAAGTTGCAGGGGATCGTGCACGGACTTCTTAGAAGGAGCTCGCAATCTCCAGACTCCTGCCAGTCATCTCGGTCATCTGGGTACTAGTTGTGTGGCCGATTGGTTATCTGATGTGGTGCAATTAATTTTACTTGTCCAAGAAAAATGGGCAATGGGTGTTGAAGCAGTTGCAAATGGTAAGTATGAGCAAGGCGAGACAGGCAGCAAGGTAGACCGAAAGCGAATGAGACTGAGGATCGGCAGGCACGGTAGTTTGGTGGTCAGCATCTGGGATAGTGCGAGCAATTATCCCGTCACTGGTCCAGGGAAAAGCTTGGACAAGCATTTCCGGTCAAATTCCCGCCACAGGGCATTGTATCGGTCTAGTAGTATACTTTTCAAGTCGCTGCAAATATCACTTTCCTGCCAAAACAAACACAACGGGCTGGAAATAGGTTAGTGGGTACTGACTAAGCTCCATGAACGTATTACTGACTCAGAGGACTTAGTACTTATTGGCTGTGATGACGGCACGCGCGTGGTTATCGCACAGCGGTCACATGTGCCAATCAACCCATAAAGTGAGGAGGGCCGCCGGCTCCGTTCGGATCAAGCTCAAATAGCCCAAGCTGGCCGCTTTGGAAATAGCCTCAGGGCAGCAGGCGAAGGGAAACCTGCCAGCTCAAGCGAAGAGGTGCCGTATCTGCAAAGATGTAGAGAAGTTAGAAACCATTGGAGAGGTGTGATTCAAAAGGGAGCCCGAGGAAGGAAACTAGGAGTGACAAAATGGTCTTAGCCTCGGTCAACGTACCTTCGAAGCAGACCAATGTAGAACAAACTCGGATACGACCATCAAGAGTAATCGCTTGCTTTCAGTTCTTGGGAATTGTAGGGGCAAAGGAGCCAACTTTTTGGCCTAAAAATGACTAGTGGCAGCCCTCGAGTTCCAGAACTTGAGTGGTTTATTTGATCGGTTAATCATGTGTTAGCTACTAAACAATGTATTACCTAGCCTGAGAGTTTAGTAACTTGGTTAGTTTGGCGATGGACATATGGATCCGGCAATCGCGTGATTTCCTGGGAGAGCTGGCAGTATGTGCTGCGGCAGAGAGCTCCAAGTCATTTTTGCAAACATCGATTGGCTAGCGCAGGCTCGAAACTTTTTTTTTTTTCTTTTTCTCTCCTAGACGAGTCATCCTCGTCGGCTAATTGGCTGGAGTTTAGATGCTTTTCTAGTAGATATGATTCAGAAGCGCAAAGATATAGGGGGAAACAAGGGGGAAACGTAACGATTTGACGCCACGCTTAGCATGTCTTGTCAGGACCCGGTCCAATTGTTTTCACTGGCAGAATGTGTCAGACAAAAACGAGCCCGCGGGCAATACGCTGGTGGTCGCCATCACTAGCGCGGAGATGCGGTTGGAGCGCCTATTACTCAGCGCTCAGCGCTGAACGGAGTCGCTGGATGGGTGGATGTAGTAATGGCGCGGAAAAATGTGTTACTCAACTTGTATGGCAACACTACTCTTTCAGAAGAACCCTTTACCCTGCCTGGTGTCACTTACACTGAATGTACTAGATCCAAGTGACTGCAGTGGTACCCTCTTTCCACTACTGTCTATAACTTCTCAGCGAACGTTTCATTGGCTCCTCGTCGCTAACTGCAATCAGTAGTAGTCACAAAACACATTGAAGGCATGATACAGTTTTCACGCTGTCACGTTATTCCAGGTCCAATCTTCTCAACACAGCAAGTAGTACTGCACATGTACCAATAAGTATTAGATCACCTCTACGCCATGGTCGTAACGAGACGGTACGTTCACACCGTTATTTGTTCTTCTCGGATGGCGAACTCGGCCTTTTCCAGATATATTACTGAGAACCGGGCCCGGCAAAGTTGGAAATAGTTGAAAGAGTTGTCGCTCCGCTTCCCTCAAGTATATTATGGCCACCCAATCCCTCCCCTTCTCTCGTCCTCATCCTCGTTCCCCTTCTCCTTTGATGGGTCTCTTCAATCCCCGTATCCTCGAAGCGAGCATTTCCGATGTCATTGCCACCTTGAATGACACTCAGAAGGCTGATGTGCTGTTGCTTGCGCTACAGCATATGCCCGTTCAGGGGTAGGTCGCATGAAACAGTGTACCATTCCGAGACCATTTCTGATGGATTAGCATAGCCACCGAACGACCATGGAGAATGCTGTCCAGTCGCTCTTGCAAGTGCCCAAATTTACCCCCGTCTGTGTCGCGCGTGCTCTCTTGCTGCGCGCCAAGACAAGGCTCGCCGCGGGGTATCGTACATCCGCTCAGCAAGGTATGTGTACTGACGCTGTCATGACACCATCCGAAACCTGTTTTCAGATCTTCATTCCGTGATGACGGTAGATCCTGAAAATCAGGATGTCAAGGCCATTATCCACTCACAGCATCTTCGCCCAGAGATGGTGAGTATTATCGCAAAATTGGAGGCCTTCCGTTCATCGAAGATGTTAGCTTCTCAGGGAACCAGAACACCCACCTCGCTTTTCACCGGAGGTGTGGCGGGAGATTGCTCTCTTCCTTCCTAAACGCGACCTCAAATCCCTCTTACTCGTCCCAAATGCGCTTTCGTGCATTGCCAGACAATTGCTATTTCTGGACATTGATCTCTATCTCACCACCGCTGTGGAACCTGGATGCGCAAAGGGTCGTTGTCGGCCCATGCAAGTGGAAAGTGTCGACCAAGGCATTGACGCGTGGCATTACCAGCGGAGCGCAGACATTCTGGCGCAAATATTGATGGATCCCTATTTTGCAGGCCACATCAAGAGCTTGAATATCTTTGCTGCTTCCTCCGATATCACGCAACCGTTGACATTCCAAGTTGGTGAGATCACATTCCTCCTGCGTGTCGGAACACACTGGTTCATCGATATCCCAGGCACGCTCATGAACGCCCTTCCAAAATTGACCAACCTTCGTAGAATCCATTGCACTGGCGACAATGAACTAATCGCGCGAATGTTGCAAACAGTATATTCATATCATCCATCGTTGCAGCGATTGTCTCTCGTGTAGGATTATCCGTCGATCTGTTGTCTATGCAACTGAATCGCGTTCTAGAATGACGGATCATGCCGTTGGCATTGAACTGCCCGTCTTCAAGCACCTTACTCATTTCTCCATCAGCTCTGCCAACGAGTGTAGTCTGCATGTTCATACGTTTCTAGCTCAGAGTCGGGACACGCTTCGTTCGTTATCCATCAACAATCCTCGTTGGACTTTTCCCGCAGACGCTATCTGTGTTCGACACCTCACACAAATCGAGTTTAATGGCTATTTTTCTGTCGATACACAGGCATTTTCGCACATTCTCGCGAATGGTGAGCAGCTCGAGTCACTGATGCTGTCGGGGACGCTCGAGTGCACGCCGTCGTCGTTGTTCAGACAATATCGGACTGGACTTCCGTTCCTTCGTCACTTCTCATTTAGGATCACGAGTCTCCATCCACACATTTCGGATCCTGAGCTGTGTCCTGCAATTTCGGAGTTTCTTCGTGAACGAACGAAATTACGAACATATCACCTGCTCGTTCCAGCGGGTGATGTACGTCGGATCGGGTTCAACGCTTCGGCGTGGGGCGTGCTTCATGCGCTGTCCAGTTTGAGCAGCTTATCGATAACATACCCTCCGGATCTGTCGCCAGCGTTGGCTGGGTGGCTGATCCCGCGGACGCTACGCGCGTTGACGATTGATCTGTCTTCTGCGGTGACAGACCACATGGCCACTTTTCTGAACGTGCGTCTTTGTATTTTACTGGCCTCGCGTTTTCTCTGACGTGTTTTTCTTTATTCAGCAATTCCGTGTGGGAGTTCCTCCAATGCTGCGCTACTTTGGTATGACCAACACGCCCATCTGGGCTCCATCGGGCGTCATCGAACATGGGTTTCCGAACATCCGCGTGGTGCGGATCGACGGGGGAGTCTGGACGGTGACGAGATCTAAGGAAGACGGTGCGTTGGAAGTGGAACGGTGGCCATACCGAAGGGCCAAATATCACGCAGCCCAATGGCTCGAGTCGTTGGATTGCGCAGATGCGATCTGGAGGGGTGTGGCTGGGCCTTTATGATAGGCTGGTGCCGCGGTAGGATGGGGTGGAGTCGTATGTATCTTCGAGTCTCTTCATCGATTATCGATCTTATTCTCGTTCGTTCGTGCACATTTAGTACTTTCTTGGATTCACACTTCTTAATATGCATACTACCGATATTCGCCTTATAAAATGGTTGTTGGCTTGTCCGTTCCTTTCTCCGTCGCCCGAAGTTCCTTTGAATAAGGTTTGGGTATGACTGTACGAAGTTCGGATGGAAAACGCTGGTCCTGCATTCAGGTTTGCACTTATCAGGATGCCAAGCCCCTTCGAGTTCCTCGTTCGGACCGGACTTGGGCGCCAAGGAAAAGTTGATTGGGACCACAATCCATGAGTAAGTAACAGTCGTATGCGAACATTCCGACCTGAATTGACCTGACCAAGGGCAGACGTCCAAAGTGATTCTGGATTTACTGTAAATTGGAGAATTTGAAACAGTCTGCTCATACAATCCTCTCGTAAGTATGTATGGTACTCGTTTGCAGATTTCAGGGTAGTACATCTGCAACTGTCTCTGCCATCGATCTCTGGAATTGAGACACGAACGACAGGCAACCCAATATCTGCTGGGCCAGGCCAGTAGATGCTCTCTGGAGCTCGTCAGTCTACCCACCGACTGCATGCCAGGTATCATGATGTCATCATGAGTCTTCGAAACGTGCCCAAGATGACAAAGGATAAATATAAATATCCCCGTTAAAAAAGACGAATCTAGGTTCGCTCTGATGCGCAACTCCTATTCCAATACATACTCAACACAGTTTGAGTCTTGTGCACCGTTCCAGTTCCCTTTCCATAGATGCGAGCACCTGATCGGAGGAGGGGCGGATTTCTGGTGGGTTTGACCACGTAGATTGAAGGAATTCCCAATGTATCACTGAGAGGTCCGATGGACATTCATCCAAAGGATCTTTTCCCTGGTATTTAAGAATGATCACTTGGGCATGCCGACGTATGTGCCAAAAGGGTATTTTACCAGAGAGTACCTGAAGTAGATCGTTAGTCAGATTGTCATATCTAGCATGCTGGCGATTATTTATTACCTGTAATACGACGCAGCCAAAGGAATACACGTCAGAGCTCGTAGTGGGTACAGGTATCCTCTCCTGGTCGGGGTGGATAAATAGCTCAGTTGC